>JAMKCH010004091.1:0-35109 GCA_023653785.1 Ophioderma brevispina
ATACATGGGCATCGGTGACACCCGCTATATAACGTCCGGTTTTTTGTATATAGTTCCAATATGGTCATTGTTAACATAGCAGAGCGGTGGACCCCCGCTAATAAACTGTCCAGTCTTATTATAGAGTCCCATATATTTTGTGTTTCATGCAGGGCGGCGGTGGACACCCGCTATAGAATCTGTCCAGTCTTTGTATATAGTCACATATTTTGTTGGTGCATTGCAGGGCAAGCGGTGGACACCCGCTAGAGAAACTGTCATTCTTTGTATATATTCACATATTTTGTTGTTGCATGCAGGGCAGCGTGGACACCCGCTATATAAACTGTCGGTTTTTGTTTTATAGTTTGCCAGATAAGTCATTGTATATGAAGAGCGGTGGACACCGCTATACAAACTGTCCATCTTTTGTTAGAGTCACATATTTTTTGTTCATTTGCATGCAGGGCAAGCGGTGGAGCACCGCAGTAGAAACTGTCCAGTCTTTGTATATATCACATATTTGGTGGGTGCATGCATGGCAGCGGTGGACACGCGCTATATAAACTGTCCAGCTTTTGTATAAGTCGCATATTTTTGTTAAATTGCATGGCAGGGCAGGGTGGACACCCTCCAGTCTTTTGTTTGCAATATTTGGCCTTTAAAATTGCCTTACAGTGGCTGGTCCCCTTTTCAATTTTTTCCACACTTTGCAATATTATTTTTTAGATAGAATCATAAAATGGGTGCAATTTTACTTTGGTCCTAATACAAATGTTTTCTATGATGTATTACGTGCAATTTTGCTCATATAATGACTTCTGTTTAATATATTTATGTATTTATTTGTATTATGTCTGGAATTCATTTTCTGGACTACAAAATTAATTATAATTCAATAAAATTAAATGAAATGAAAAGCACCTAGCTGTGTAACGTTTGTATAATTACAAAAAATTGTATTTAGATCTAAAGTGAATTCATATGTTCCCATTTGCAGCCATATTGCCCCGCCATTTTGAATTTTCTGGTATATATAATCAAACACCTCACCATTTTTCCAGGTCAAAGATCATCCCATTATTAAATTACGTTTATGACAATATGGATGTTCATACATCATTTTGACCAAAACAAAGTATTGTTGGCGGCCATTTTGTTTTGGCGGCCATTTTTGGATGGCAAAGCACTGAAGTGATACAAAATTGCCAGATATGTATTCCTTATTATCAAACTCAGGCATGAGTGAAATAGCAGTTTAAGAAGGCCATTATTTATTTTATCAGCATTTTAATGAGAATTTCCGTAATTAGGCGGCCATTTTGGACGCCATCTTGTATATCCGCCACAACGCCAGGTTTTTATTTTTGGGACATCTGAACCTAGTTTTAGGACCATCTTAAGGAACCCAAAAAAAAAAAAAGTTGGTTTTCGTTTAGTCCTGTGGGGGGGTCCCGTGGGGTCCCACTAACATCCCCGCCTAATTCTGACATATCATAAACGAGTCAAGCGAACTGGAGTTGGTTTTAAAGAAGCCTTTGAATTTTGAATTAGAGCAAGTAGGGTTTGTATCTCTTCATTATAAAACAAATAAAAACTAATGTAATTGATCTGAATCACGCTTTGAGAATGAAAAAACAGGACACAAACACTAATACATCTTTTAAAAAAAACCCCGACGTTTCGGAAAAAAAACTTTTCTTTTTCAAGGTTAAAGAGGTCAATATGAGACGAGCTATGGCCCAGTACAAGCCAAAAAAAAGCTGAATGAAGAACAAGCTGACAGTAGCAAGGATGGGGGGAGAAGAAATCAACAAAATAAAAGTCTGAAAAAGAAATAGAAGAGGTATGACAAGGGAACAGATAGAGAAACCAGTAGAGCAATTGAAAATCAATAGGATGTTAACTGTAAAGAATAGCGGACATAGGATTAAAAAAACTAGCAAAGTATTTCTCAGCGATGTATTTCTACTGAATTTCTAGGTGGTTGTGTGGGCAGATTCTTCGTTTGGTGGGAAAAAGGTCAATTTTGACATATGACCCCAGTTTTATACCAGTAAAGTGATGTCATTCGTTATCGTCTGGTTCTACAAACTCGAAAGGGAGTCATCTGCACGACGAATATTGTGTAAAAACGAAAGAGCAAAGGACTGTCATGTTAGCTTCCCAGAACCATCCGTCGTGATTTGTTTTGAGGCTCTTTATTGCGGAAGGCGGTCCCGTCAAAGTACGCAAGGCTGCCCAACCCTCTACGAGTTGCTGGACCCCAAGCATTGCCAAAGGTCCAGTCCTTTTGAAACAGTGTCAGAACGAAAGTGACCTTACCACAGACACTGGCGAGGAGCAAGAACAGCAAAATTTCCTTTATGTGTTTCTTGATATGTATCTTCATTGAAAAGGTGTTCGTCTTTTTCGACACACCTTCTGAAGGCTTGAGATGTGCCTGCTAAGGAGGTGACTTCCTGAAACTTCCACCAAAATTTTGATATGTGTTAAGACCTTGGATTTAGTCCTTTGGTCCCTCCGGGATTCCCCCCAGGACCAGGAAGACTAGTTATATGCTAGCCTACTTAAAGCTAGATCCAACAATTAAACAATGCTAACCGGCAAGAATGTAACGGTACTTCTTATAATCCAAGGATAATATATAGAAAACACCCCGAAATAAATAGTAAAAGCTGAAATTTTTAGGATAGTTCCGATCACTTATCAAAATCCCCAGAATCCCCCTATTTGAAGAAAAAAGGGGGGGAAAGTTTGTAACGGGGTCAAATGTCAAAATGTTTGCAATTCCCGTTCAATGTATACCAACGTTTGTGTCATGCATAACATTAAAAAACGAGTATAGTTTTGCCCTATCTGCGATTTCCGTTTGTGTCTTGTCCGTAAGGATTAGAAAGGTATATTTGCATTATATACCTCAATATAGGATTCCGTTCATCTGATTGGTTAAAAGTGGAGGCATGAATTCAACTTAGCTTCAAGAATTTAACCAAAATGAACTATGCCCTGGTAGAGCGGGCATCTCATTCAGGAACTATAACCCGGGACCCCCTTCTCAGCATATAGACTAGCCGTCCGTACTATCCATGCCGTATTATGAGTGTACATATTGACGCTGTTTTATGAGATGAATATAAGCAGACCGTATTTTGTTTACGCGTATGTGGGGAGTCTGTGCCGTAGTGTAAAGTCTGATACAAACCGGTATCAAGTAGCAAGGGAATGCTGTAATCGCACATCAGTAGGCCTATTCAATGCTTTGCGGTTTTTGTTACTGGCTCGTACTGTAAACCTACCCCCTGATGTTGTTTTACAGCGACCTGTCCATACGCCATCGCGTCGCCTTTATGGCCTTTTTGGACATAAAATGGCTGCGCCCATGGCATCGGCAATCAGGTTTGACGGGCGCTGGCAAACGCTTGTCACCCGTTGATAGGCACCTAGGCTATATCCAAAGATTTCTTTCTATTTCTTCATAAATCAAGAGACCACATTGTGTATAGGTTATTGTAACAGAAATATAAGTGTGGGAATGCACATTATTCCTGATGTGTGTGTGTTTTCATCGTTTTAGGGAAATGCTTGAAGCGGTGATTGTAAAAGTTGCGAAGTCGGGAGGCTGCAAGGAAATGTACACTCTGCCGACCAAAAATGGCAAGAAGTCGATTACGCGGCGGGATCCGTTTTGGACTCCAACATCACTATCCTCAACACAGAAAGGTTGATTGCTAATGCTTGACAAGTGTTGGACCCTAAGTTACACAAAGTTGTTAAACCATGCATGGCACGCCATTCCACATGGCCTACATCTCAGAGTCTAACATGATATAGCCTGGGGTTTATTGACAAACTCTTATATATTCGGTATCTACAACAAAAATATTTACTGCTTTTTATTTCCGAGCATGGTTGAAACTATAGGCCCCCCTCGGTGATCTCGACACCATACTATGATGCCCTCGGCTTACGCCTCGGGCATAGTATGGTGTTCGAGATCAACATTGGCCTATAGTTTCATTCAACCATACCCCCTCTAGGAGCAGTCAATTTGTAATAACTATCTCTGCGATTAGGGATTTTTTAATTATTGGAATAACGTGTTTAATATCATACTGGGGTAAAGGCTCAGAATGCTCTCCTATTCTTTCCAAAATGTACAAATTGTCGTCTCAGTGTATCCACTGAAAGAATCTATTTCAATATTCAAGTAAATTTTCTTGGCATAAGTGTTATAGGTCTCATTATAGGGTTTATTAGGGTCTATGGGAGGTCCCAATCCACTGCCTATAAGGTCAATGTTTCGAAATGTAGATAGTGTGAAATTAGCATTTTTACCATACTATTACCACACGATAAAAAAAATTGGGGTTTTGAGTAAGTTGGAATTATTTAATTAAAGATAGTACATTTTTTGGGCAATTTACCGTATGGTCCAAAATCTTAAGTTCAAAAGTTAGCCAAACTATACATTTTTCGTTATTCAGTTTGACTAGAGCATAACGAGATCCATGATATAGCTCAATTGATAATTTTATTTGTACCCATTATAAACCTTTACCCCCTTATTCCTCGAATTAGCACAAGGTGGACTCTTGGGGACTTTGATATGTTGCTCTTCACACCTTATTAAACTATCATGAAAAAAAAAAAAACAGCTATGACTTATTTTATTTCCGCCTTCCGGCTACACAGACCTAAAGTTCCTGGACTATTATGGCTCATTTGCCATGTCCAGATGAACATTGGGAGAGAGGTATTCTGAATTTTATTTTAACAGATGTAGTTTCCCTTATGAAGTATTCTCCATTTTCACACGACGATATTTTAAAATTACTATCAGTCCATGCCAGTCAATTTCTAAGTTAAATGTTTCGTTTTTTTATATTTTTACCTGTTTTAGCGAGATGACAGTCATTAAATAAGTTCTAATCGAGTAATGAATTTATGATCAGTAAGTCTAAAATCACAATCAGGCGGTGCAAATAATAACATTCGTCCTTGGACAACAGCTATGAACAACATCGGCTCTTTTATCAAGAAATGTCACGGAACTTTTCTGAGGTCAGCCTTACGCCATTACGTCACGTCAAATCTTTGATAAGATCAACTACCTCCGTAGCCCCTGACAGAGAGCAATTATGGTCTGAAGAGTTTTCGTTTTGTCTAATTTCCTTTTTACTCTTTCGATTTCATGTACAGGTTTTGTAGAATACCGAAGTTCTATAAGAAAGTTCATGACAATTATGTTTTGCTCAAAGGACGCTATATACAAAAATATCGGTGCCATGACGCTGCAGGTGTATTCATAAAAGCATGACATTTGAAATTCAATTAATATATAGATGTTATAGTAACACTTTTCCCCGTATTTATCGGTTGTATAATGGTATGTTTTCACATCTCAACGAAATTAGATTTTCAATCAATGTTCTTAGTACTATCGTTCTGCAGACGACCAAGGTAGCGTTTGATGTGCCACCTGGATAAAAGACAAACCACCTGCTACGTGTGTGGTATTCAAAGACTTCCTGACAGTGATAATGGCGGGAAAAACGACAATTGGCGGGAAAGAGGAAGCAAATTAAGCAGAAAAGCCAAAAGGATTCAACACCTTTCACATTTCATAGATCTTAAACTGATAAGAAAGTCCAATTATATGGCAATTTTGTCTTCAAATACATTCCCTTGGGCTTCTTTTTAAAAACAAAATCGTCTACATAGTATTTCTGCCACACACCAGAGCGCATAAAAAAGCAATATCATTCGCTTGTATCTCAATAGCATGCTAATGTAATATTATTATATAGAAGAAATGATAGAATCTATAGCATGCAATCATACTGAGGAAGACAGACGCGGGTCATCAAGTACGTTGGGAGAACGGCTACATAAAATATGATACAAACAATATTTGCAATCAATCACGGTACTTCTTTTCAGATGAGTGATGTCCAGTACGATAACATAAAAACGTGCATAAAATGATGAGTTATTATCTATTTGAAATGTATTTGTTATTTTAAGAAAGAAGATCTAACTATGAAAATTTGAGGGAAAAATACGTATTCCAAGTAAGATATACTTCACACTGTTAAAATAAACCTGTAAAAAAACAGGCATTTGACTGGCAGCTGGGACTCACTACATGCAGAACGTAAAATAACTGGAGCCATAAAAATACGAAACCATTGCAGGGAACGTAAAATAACGGCTTCAACGTTATTGTTGGGTTTTGACTTGTTTAAACAATATTAAGAATTAAAACGTTATTACAATCTCTGACCAAATTTTCACGCTGTAGCTATGGCATCATACAAACGTTGTATTTACGTTACCACGTGGTTGTAAAAAAAGTTATATTTCGGGCAAACAATTTTGAGAAAAAAAGCAATAAACAAAGGCAAAACGTGAAGCAATAAAGATTTAAACCAGTTTATACACTTTTGTTTTTATATGGTAACGTACCCATTCTAATGTCACCAATTACTTAATCAACATATGGATAAACTTAATACATGTACCTTATATGGATCGAACCAGGGCTTAAGATTACAATTCTAACCTTATCCAATACACTACACGACCTTACTGATAGCAGATGCTAAATTAATAGATATATTATATATTGTGTGTGTGTATACTTTTTTCAAATTAAACTAAATATAATACAAAAAGGGGAAAAGATTTTTTTTTAAAACTATTTTTAAAAATGATAGGGAAAATAGATTTTGGTATTTTTTATGACGTACTTACGACGTTAAACCATTTATAGTAAATTATTTTAATAGGTTCGTAGTCTACATGAAAACTAGTCAATTACAAAAGAACTTAATAGGTACGGAAAAATAATAACGGTAAGCGTATAAAATACCACCCTTTTTCAAAATGTGTATATTATTTTTAAGCCACTGTTTTTATTTTACATTTTCTGCTTCCAATTGTAATAAGCGTGAAGATTTTGAATAATTGGGGTTTACCGTAATTTAAAAGGAAAGTCTGGTAAAATTAGGAACATTTTTAACAGTGCAATAATGGGTAATACTACAAGATACATATATAATGTCATCTCTTTTTCTTAATTTGAGATGAAATCATGACCAATAATATATTTTAACCTTCACCAATCATACCTTGAATGTTGAAATTATTCATAAATATGAGCAGCTAATTTGGATGTTACTTTTTTAACAAAGGTACTTAAAGCCATATTGGCACATTTTTTGAGAGCGCCCCATTTTCAAAATGTGATATTTTTGCACAGTTACGTTGGTAATTGTCCTGGAAAATACCTGCGAACGAGATTCTAAAAAATTTTTTTTTTTTGCGTATTTAGCACAAATAAGCGATTTTGTAATTAGAATTGGGATCCCAGATTGACTTAACGGCAGAGCTGGAAATGCTACTTTATGTCACGTCCATGATGAAAGTGCCAACCTCGAGAAAATAACCTCTAACTTGACTTGCCAGACCTATTAAAACAACTAATGGATGAGCGTAGACGCGTACTGACGCTATTTCCCTGCTATTTTCACATTGGAAGGCCGTTCCAGCAGCCGTTGAAAATTATTATCGGGGATCCCCCGATACTATAAGGTTTTCCGAGCGATTTTCAAAAATGTGCATATTTATTTGTAAAATATGTTTCGATTTCGGCGAAATGGATGAACGTTGACAATCGCGTTTCCATTTAGCAAATGATAAGTCAATTTCCTTTAAAGTGTATTCTATCGTTAAAAAACGGCATCGGTTTCCCCGAATGTATCATCTAAATTTCGCAGATTGGATCGTATTCGAACGAATTTGATGGACCTGCCACAATCAGTTTTTTTCGTTTAATTTCTGTTCACGAATTCCGCTGGATAGGCAATCGATTTCGCAGCATTGTGAATATAGAGAAACACTAACAGTCTTTCAGAATAAATGTAGGTAAAAAAGATAACTGAAAACTGAACTAGGGCCTATAGAACAAATATCTTTTCCCCATGTCCTCCTTTACCGAGGCAGTTGTTTGAAGAAAACACGCATAGAGTCACCCGCACACACACACCCGGCCACCTACATGCACACCACCTACCAACAAGAATGCTTGTGGGGTACGCTCACAATACTTATGTGTGCGGTGTGACATACTTACAAGATATAAGCTACAGTGTGGGTTAAAATAGTACAATTAATGCACTGTCGGGGTATTTTTGTGTTTCACGTCCATAAGGACACACCCACATTTTGTGACATGATAATGAAAGTAATAAACACATACACACCACCACACACACCAAAAAGCACACACACACCATACCACACATACCACATACTACACACATAACCTACATACACACATACATAAATACCTACATCATACACCATACATACCTACATACATACAGACAACCCATTAAACCCATACATACTACATACATACATACATACATACAGACATCATACAACATACATACTACATAGATTTTGACTTATTGTTGCCCTTTTAAATTTAAATGATCATCAATGAAAAAGAATATTCAATTAGTCCATGTAACAATGCGATACATTGTTTACCGCGAAATCGTTGACAAACGTTGAAATCGGCCATGCATAAATCAAACCGGAAGCCTATTAATGTATTGTAACTCATAAATGGAGTCGTATGATCATTCACTATTTGAATAAGAAAAAAAAACGAAATTGAATGTTAGGATTTGTGACATTGAAACCAGGAGATACCTCATTCCAAAAATAAGCGCGAAATGGAATTTATATTTTACAAAATATCATGCACATTGTGCGAAATCGTCCGGGAAAACCTATAATTATTCTAGTACAAAACTCCTTCGTTTGTGACACATAGACATTTTCGAGCTTAACCATCCACATGTATAGTTTACTAGCCAGTTACCAATGCAACCGTGTAAAAATCTCCAAATTTTTGAAAAATTGGGGGCGCCCTTCAAAAAAATGTGCTAATATTGCTTTAAAGGAGGATCTAAGTGACCAGAGATTTCTTTTACCTGATTTCTGTCCAAGAACAATAAAATTAACAAAATTCTTCACCCCTTTATTAGAAGATTAGGTTGGGAGCTCTTCTTTAGGCACCAACGAAAGTGCAGAAATAACCTTTTAAAAGATTAATGAAAAATGTTAATTGCTGAAATTGTATATGCAAGTACCTACACATGTATCTAGTTGCAACAAATAGGTGAAAATAAAATTCACTGCATAATGTCCCCAAAGAAACTTCAACAGGTGAAAGTTGTGTAAAATCTTAGCACACAAATTATATCATTTTAATATCTATTAGAAATGTACAAATCCTTTTTAATTGTTTTTGGTTACTAAAACAGTATTCTTACAACTAGGAATGAATACACCTTTCTAAAATTCGAAGATGTACATGTTTTAAGTGTACATGTTGTCCATTTTAAAGACCATGAAATTGAAAAATTACGCCACTTTTTCGAATGTAAAACAAATACCACTGTTTTTAAACGTATAAGTCCTCTTGACTGGCTGCTCCAGGGTGCCACAAACAAGGTTTTAACAAATCCATCGGGAAGGTAGTTGCTTAAAGATTCTAGGATTCACATAAGTCGCCATGATAGTGAAAACCGTAGGCATTTTTAATGTTAAGAGTATATATAGTCCTCATAACAAAGCAGAATGTACTCCTGACAGTCTTTAAGAAAAATTATGAAGTTTTACGTGTTGAAACTCGCTATTAATGTATTAGTTTGATTTCAGTGCGAGAACTTCATTTGGGACATTTGCTATATCGGTCATAAGTGTGATCCTTATAACAATCAAAGTTTTTAATTCCGATTTTGATTTGCTTATTTCAATTAAACATGTCTGCAATTTTTCTTCGTATTTGTTCATACACTGAAAAGCCTTACACGGTGGCAAGAATCAGGTTCCTTCACATTTTACCTGATATGTGAAATCCAGTGGCGTAACCATGGGTGGGGGGGGGAGCAAGCCCCCCCCCCCCCCCGGCCACAAAAATCGGGAACGGTAGACAAAATGGGACGGAAAAAAAGGAGAAGGAAAGAGAAAAAAGAGAACGAACAAATGGAAGATATAAATGGGAAAAGGAAAAAAGCGGGAACAAGAAGAAGAAAAGGGGGGAAAAAAAAGGAAAGGAAGGAAGAGGGAAGAAGAGAAAGGGAAAGGTGAAGTTTCCCCAATATGCCCCCCACCCCCCCCCAGCTCTTAAGAATTTTGGAACCGACTGAGAAAAATATGGGTCTACCCGGCGATCGCAGATGAGCCAAAATTGGCGTATCAAAATTCGGGAAACTTCCTTTGAGTCTGGACGCACCCCCCCCCCGAGCTCAGGTCTGTTACGCCTGTGAAATCTCTTGTTGCACATTAAATGAACAACTTCAGATGATTGGATTTTTAACATATTGCCTTCAGTTACAAAAATACACTTTGATTGCCTTAAGGTCCGTTTATCCTCCATCTTAGACGTGAAATCGATGGCAAATACATTGTGGTGACTTCAAAAGAATTCAATATAAGATAAAAAAAACATAAACGGGCAAAGAATATATACACGAGATATTTCAAACGGCACAAAGTATTCGCAATACGAACACAAGAGTAAAATACTAAACTCAGAATATACTGTACAATATCACATATCATACATGACCATTTAAAACATTTTAAATGTACTCTGTATTGATCGCCCACCAAAAAACAAGCTAGTTTACCATGATTCAAATGATTCCTTATTAGAAGAAACAAGTTATAGTCATAAACGTATTTAACCTCGTCTTACAAAGGGAGGTGTTACACCAACCACTGTGAACTTTGCTCGGTGCGTAAATGACAAAAGCTTTCGTAAAAAATCTCCCAGGTAATCATTCTATAGCTCTCATCCTTTCCACTATTTAATGATTAAACAATTGAAGGCAGCACCTTATAGGGGTAGGGGGTGGTGGCCACCACCCAAGGAATTTTATGTCCATTTTATGCCTATGGTGTTAAACTCTACGTTTATTAAAAATAGTCAATTACCTAATTTAGAGTGAAAAAAGCATGAAAATTCCGATTCTACATTTTAGCGCAAAATTGGATTTTAGCTTATTTCTGTTGAAAATTTGCAGCGCACGGACTGTTTGATGTCACTGTGACGCCATAATAGGTTTGTTGGTACTTATTATGGTATCATCGAGGGCCTGGAAAACCACCCCTTGGAAACCGTAAGGACGAGGGTTTTACAACTAGGGACAATAATGAACTTTTGACTACTTAGTTTTCCCAGGTAGACAAGGATGAAGTTATTTATTAATCTTTCCTCTGGAGATGACCCAGAGCGCACGTATGAAAAAACACCTATATGTCTTTGCCGAACTCGGACTGGTAACCTCCGTATACATAATGGTTTATTTTTAAATTTTATCATCCTAATGCTTTTCATGCCCACACGACGTGAATGTATAAAAAGCTAGGACGCATTGTACACCTGAACGAAATTTCGATTATCAACTATTATCAAAGTGTCATTTGAAAGTGATAAAACATACAATATTAATCGATGCAATAAAAAGCAAGAGCTTGTTAAATGCAATAGAATAAAATGACATACAGAAAAATTCATGTAAAATACACAAGCCCATAAAAATAAATAGAACTTTAAATTGAGTAAAAACTTTTTACCTAATTAAGTAAATTTTACCTACATTAAGTAAATTTTACATAAATTAAGTAAATAGTACAATAATCATGATAAGTTCTATTTTACATGTTTCATTTCTTTTTTCTATCTGTGTAGAATTTAAACTTAACGATGCGTTTTCACAAATAATCTCAGTGTTATAAAGTACGCTTACCGTATATTTGTTTTACTTACTTCCTCTAAAGGTTATTATGAATTTCGATCTCATTATTAATTTTTATTTTGATAAACTTCTAAATCTTCTCAATATCAGTTTCATCTATTTAACTTCTAGATAAAATATTGTTATCAAGTTTTATTATTATTTTAAAAGACTAAAATGCTTTCAAAATGCTATCACTGCCCGATATTTGACAAACTACATTTTTCATAATTAATTGATAATGATATGATATATGTTTGTTCTTATATGTTTCCCACACGAAAAGACGAAGTTACTTTTTCTTCAGACATAGCTGCACATTGTTTCGACGTTAATGTTTGTGAATGTCGATATATGAATATTAATTTGGAAGAGGACCTAGAATAAATATTCGACTTCTCTGAAGACAGAGTTATGAGTCATAATGCTTTAGCATATGAATGTGGTTCTTATGATCTTTCTTGGTGTATGTTTATGTTTCCAAGGTCATTCTTTTCGCTTGGACTAGTTTTTCTTTCACTACAGATTGTCTTAATATCGCCTGTGTCATTGTAAATTTAATAAACTCTTATAATGTCTCCTCTGAAGATTTCTTAATAAGTATTAACGTCTTGTCCCTAGGTAGTTGTTGTGTCGTCTGCAAAGGGAACCTATGGATTGGTGTATCAAGTCGTGTTTGTCCTATGGTAATTAATTTATGTTGACCAAATTTTAACGCCTAAAGTCCATTTTCATGGCACTTGCAAGTAACGGTCCTTTAATAGTCCCAGAAAGTTAGCCCCTCCAAGAGCGGGTCAAATCTCAATCCAGGAGTGCAATGGTTTTGGGGTGTATAATATATAATAGGGCTGTGTTTTGATATTAGAGTGTATCGTGTTCGCATGGCTACAGACGCATAGCTCTGTAGCCAATGGCGCGGTGATGTTGTCAAGGGTATTATGTTGATAGAGATTACGTTTGAAGGGAAGTTTCTGGAGTTTTTGAGTTATCACAGTAATTTTTAACACAGCATGATGATGTTATTACTTCATATTTTTCTTAATTTTAATGAATATTACTAAGATCTTTTGAACAAAGGTTTAAGAGATGAGTTTTTAATGTCACTGGACCGAGACTGCCAAGTAAATGCATGTAGCCGTTTCACAAATACCAAAACGATTTGGAACAACTCCACAATGCACCAAAAAAAATCGCCAGCAATCGTGTCCTAACCCTACCTTACAGAACCACATGTACTAGTCTCACAATCCTGGATCGATTACCGCTTGTGACAACTAAATACAGAATGCCTTGCTGCTTTTTGCCGTTTTGTAGTTATAACCGTTAACGAGATGAAAGTTTGGTGTCACGTGTCAAGTACCAGGTCACGTGTCAGGTATCAGATACAGTTTGCTCTTCTGGGTCGACCGAGATATATACCGACTATGTAAATCAAGGTCTGTACCTGACCTTCTGCCCAAAGTGCTATTATTTTTTTTTTTAAAAAAAAAAACCGTGTATTATGTCTAAACGTACAAAATTTACCTTTTCCTACTGATTCAAAAAACCGACGACGATGACGATCAATCGGGTTTGTTTTTTTCCAATGGTAGGGATCGTCACGTCATTTTTACCTGAATGGTCCCCCGAAGCAAAATAATAAACCAATCAATGCCGTGACGTCATAACATCTTTATTTTTTCCAAAAATTGGCTGTTATTCTCCCTAATAAAATGCTTTTAAGAGTCAACATATGTATATTGTTCTTTAATAATTAATATTCAATTGTCCCCCCCATGAATGTGAAAAAGATGGTCCATAAGTCTACAAACTGAAAAACATATTCAGCCGCTAAATACCCTTTACCGATGGTGTACTAATGAGGCATGACGTTCCCCGTGTTAATTTCTACAGGCCTTACAGCCCTTTCGCGCGGCTGCGGGGGTTATGCGTCTGAGGTCATGGCCCAAAATTGAGATTTCTCAAATTACTTGGTGTTTCCACAGATGTACTAAAGTTTCATAACACTTGGATACCATGGTCCTTTAGTAGTGTCACACGTAATTGGTGACCTCAATGTGACCTTGATGACCTCCATGTCAACTTTTGACCACATTCACAAACCGGCTTACGCAGGCGACGCCTATGTTCGGTGAACTCTATAATTGTTTCCTCCCTTTTAAAATGATGTAGTATTGCCATATACTTTGATGATTATTGGTAAATTGATCACCATTAGGATATATAAGTATGGCCGAATATAAAAAGGCCAAATGTTATCACATCGTAACACGTGTAACACTATATTCCCATTTAGGAATTACAGCAAACATTAGAAGATTAACTGTTTTATTTCAGATATTGAACATGCTAAATATAAATATACTCCAATTTCATCATACTAATGGTATTTACCGAAACTCTGGAATCTTTGAATAAATATTTATGTTCTCCGAGCTCGCGGAGTTAGTATAGATATTTGTAGAATTTTTAACACTATACATTACATAATATGTTGGTTTCCCATGACAACCAAATATACACATGGTCCCACCAGGGCGCTAACTCTATATACCTGCAGGTACGTGGTGCATCAAACGATTTGAAAGTCAACAAATAAGCCCAGGCATTTTAAAGTTTCATTTTGATGAAGAAATAACTCTACTCCAGACAACATACAAAAGCACATTTGAAACACAACAGTCCAAGATACGGTTTCTGTAGCATTGCTTTGTAAAAAGACATGAACATGTCAACATGTTGACGATATTGTGTTAATATACTATCACAACAGTCAGAGTCGGATGGTCTTAGATAAACGAAGACATCAAGTGGTCAACGTAAGCTAAGAATGTTATATATATAGTGAAATGATTTTTTTTTATGCTATTCATTTCCCTTGTTTTGAAGCAATGTCATTTTTCAAGACCGGAAAAGCAATATTGAATTTCTTATTGATTGCAACAGTACAATTAGGGAAAACTACAAGGCATAAAGTCAACACTTCCTGTTATGAGAGGCTAATCATCATGATTAACTATAACCATTTGGAAATCACATATACCAGTTGCAAAATAATCTTAGAAAATGGAAACGTGGTTGATAAATATTACACGGTTTGCTTTACATAGAAATGCAAAATTGAGCGCCACAATCAAACTTTTACACTTGTCAGTGAATCCACAGATTCAAAGTATCAAAAGGACCGGAGATATCATATGGCCTTACCTTCACAAAATATGTCCAAGCCATTGAAAGAGCAAGAATTATACCCGAAATCTGAATATCCCAAACATATTGTAATTGGTGGAAAATAGCTGAGCTTTTTTTGGGCCCCCCTTTAATCGTTGCTGATCCGAAAAAAAATCAATCCTTTTTTACACCGCTTTCCCGCAAACAGCCATCAATTATTTTAACCAAGCCACTACAAAATAAAAGCGACGACAGTTTTTTCATGCTATACCAACCTGCACAAACGCTGCGAAGTAGCAGAAAGTGTTAATTGTATAATTTGTAAAGTCAACTGCAGCGGGTTTGGAGCTTTTCGAGGCAATGAAGAATTCTCTTTTACCTCTTGATGTGTTAGGTCTGTGTCAGGTGTGTCTTGTTAATATCCAGATATAAACTTAGAAGATATGTGTCAGTGCCGGTACAATATACCATTAATGCATCATCTTAGAAGCTAATCCCCCTATTGGATAGCTCGATCATAAACAGCTAAATAACGTAGCCAACCGGCTGCTTATTAATAATCACTATTAATGCCTGAAAGAACCGACGCTGTGTGAACCGATTGCAGCCTCAACTAAGCGTTTTTCCTCCCTGATTTTAAGCGTAAGTTCGTCATTATAACAAGACAACAGTTTAGTCGTCTTCATTTTCGGGTACACTTAATTTAACCATGCATATGCAATTCGTTAAACCGTGGTGCCCTTACATATTTTGAGTTTTATTGTGCTGGGTTAAGTCGTTGATCAAGCAATGGGAAATAAAACGAGGTATTAGCTTCCCCTTAATATGTTTCAATCTATGTTCTTCTTAATCAGTTATTGGGGGAGATTATTATTACCCCCCCGGGGAAATTTGTGCTAGCTGTTGGCACTTCGATATACTCCTTTCTTTCGAGCCGTAACCAGTCAGTTTTGTTGTTGATGGACCATTTTTCATGAATTTATAGGTTTCAAAACTTTTTGATAATATTTCTAATAGTCATAAAAACACCTTTCACGGGCAACCTCCCTGAGTTATAAAAACGTAGACATATTAACTGCCTTAGTTTATTTGGATTTGTTTCAAAGCATCACCGTTCTGTGCTAAAATCTCTGATATTCGTATGACCAACTTCGCTTTATTCTATTCTACGGCCCACTGACGACAGTCATTTAGGTCAAAGCTTAATAATAGATACTACACCAGTTCAAGGTTAATTTCTGATTTAAGCGATTTCTGCTATTGGTTGCGATTCGATAGATAAAAAAGACCACAATGACGGGTAATTGTGATAATTTTATATTAAACGTGCAACATGCAAATAACGGAGTCCCAGCTGCCAGTTAAAACGAACGTTTTTCGGTCATTTTAACAGTATATAGGACAGCGTGAGTTTATGTGCAGTTTTAAACAGATCTGAGATCTTAATTTGCTAGTGCTGTTCAGTTGATGAATTGTAACCGCATGTGGTATGTCTGCTGTTTTGAGCATGATGAAGTAAGTCAGTAATGTCAATCGTTTTCAGGCATTACGATGAATCAAAAGAACGGGTATTATATGACTGCTTCGAATGATATATTTGTAAATAGAAAACGAGAATTTAGTCAACAGTATGTGTAACGGATTAAAAAACAATGATAATAACCTCCGGAATTGAAAACAAATATTGCATCTTAAGGTGCACTTTAAAATTGTCAGAAAAATAAGTCGCGTTTGACTGGCAGCCTGGGACTCACAAGCGTTAAAAAGGCGTTTTCTTTACAGTTATTTTCCCGTTTCGAGTCTTTTTTACAGTTACTTGCTTGCAATTTTTCGAGTCCCGACTGACAGTCAAACAACGTTTTTATTAAGAACATTTTTACAGTGTGGGTGACCCGATAATGGTCCGATTTCCATATGATGTTGTCGTGTCTATCACATGCTCATCTCACCAAAAACATCTGATTACAAAAATTTTGAGTTAAATCAATCTAGCCGTTTGGATAGGACACAAATTGGGTACTCAATTGTCTCATAGACCGTGGTTGTTAAAATGGGTTAATATCACTATAAATTTTGCCATTTGTAAAGTGCAACGAGAGATTTTTGAGGCACCCCAAATCTAATTGTCAAATAGTAATTTCATATAGATTAGGACACTCAATAGATAGCTTACCTTTCTTTGACTAAAGAATGTCTTAAAGGAAGAAAAAAGTGATTTTAATTTGCTTAGATTTCAATAGTCTTGGATTTCTTATTTGCTCCTATATCTAAATTAGAAATTTCACAAATATTTGTACTTAAGAAACAGTTTCTTAGCTAAATGCCTTTTCAGCTGGGGATATTTTTTTATTATGTATGAAAATAAAATCAGTACATTCGGTTTTCTCTAGGAACACCTGATAGGTGAAATTTTTCTCGGTGCACCTTTAAAGGCCAGGATTTTTTGAGAGGGGGGGGGCAGCAATGCGTCGTCGAAACTATTGCGTGTCCTTACAAGCTCGGATCTTCTTTCACCACACAGACCGTAGAGCTGGAAACGCCGACTGTTTTCAGACAGTTCTCAAATACGGAACTTCAATCTGCATAGTGTATGCCAGTTTTAGAATAAGCTGGGGCACAAGGAATTTTACACCCCATGGCTTTAGAATAACCTCACCACTTACAATTGCACCAAATTTGACTTTAATATAGAACGCTGGGAGCAGATAATTGAACCTGTCCCTGAATAGATATTCCATTATAGAAGTATACAAACTGATTAAGGACTATTTCGAAATTAGAAATGTGTGAGAGAAAATATATAATCATGATCAATATGTCTCCATTGTTGTCTCTTTAAATCCCTCAGTCCCGCTCAACGTTATTGTAAGAGAACATGTTCCCTGCAGTGAACGTACTTCATGATTCCAATAGCCAAACTAATCGTGAAGAAGTTGCAAGTTCCAAAACGAAATATACAGTAGGCTAGTTATTGTACGTACAATTGCCCCACCACACATGGCAAATATCAAATCTCATATATATAACCTTTATACGCGTCATGTACGTGGGCTTTGAATGTAAAATTTAATTGTTCACGATCCAGAGAACATACCAAATTTCACCTTCAGCACATGAACAAATCTTGGCGTATTACTCGCTCGGTGTGTGCACGCGCGCGCGCGTGTTCGTATGTGCGTGTGTGTTTGTGGTGTGGTGTATGCGCATTATGGTGGGTGGGCTTAATTGTGTTTATTCCAGCTGAGGATTTGGCGACCTCTACTCTCATAGCTCATTTTCCTTCTTTCGTATTCTTTTTCTTTTCACAACAATCCGGTTTCCTATTTTTAGTTTTAGTGTGTTTATCATGAGCTAATTTTACTAGTAGGCTGGGAACTATATGAATGACCTGGAAAAAACTTGCAATAGATTTTTTTCACCACATGCATTTCTATAATGTCCCAGAAATACTCCTAAAAGTCCAAAAAATCCAAGTGGTGGAACTACGCCTAATTTGCATAAATCCAAAATGGCCGGCCAATTTCTATGTTTTTACATTCATTTTGTTGCATAGATCATCTAATAGCTGTGAAAGCCCATAAAACAAGATAGTTTTCCATTAAATAAGTATATTATGCTTCATACTTTATATAGAAATACATAACCTGATTGATGGAAGGATAACTAATTTGTATAAATTCAACATGGCCGGCCACTTGTCAGAGTCATGTTATTTTGTTGTAGTTCTTCTCCTATATGGACTCTGAGTACATTGTTAAAATTTTACATTTAATACGTGTATGATACTCAAACAGTGTATTTCCTTACTTGTTATTAAAACACAAACATGGAGGTGCAGAAAGTTCGAGCGTGCATAGTTAAATTAAGCTGCCTAGTGACGTAGCACAGTGGAAAAAAGTTTGGTGCTAGTCAGAGCCCATATAGATTGCGTGAAAAAAAACTACCGAAAGAAATGTTCAGTGTTCTCACAAAAGTTCTATATGTTCGACCCAGTTGAGAGATGTCTCGTATAAGAAGAACAAAATTTCGACACTCTGATACAAAAATATCCGTTGAATCCCTTCAGTTTCGGAGCTATTGGGATTATTTTTCATTTACACACATTCTCTATGGGGCGACTGATTACCGTTAGTTTCTACGGCAGTTTACCCCAATAGTAATATCTTTCGCAGTCGGTGACACCCACAGAAACTACGCCGTGGGCGGCAAAATACTTTCCGCCCACCGCCCGTAAAAAAACCAAAATGGCTGTCAATTTCTACAGGTTTATAGTAGATTCAACCCCATCGTGTCACCTCTAATACTTTCCTGAAGGTATGGCATTGAATGAGGGGTTGTGCAGTGGATGGAAATTAAAATTGAACACCGGTGAATCGGGTCACATATTCTCACTCCCCCCCCAACTAATCGACGCTGTCTAAAACTTTTCCTCTGCATGGTGACGATGGGTTGAATCTACTATAGCTTGGTTTGATCAAACTTTGTGAAACAAAATTTTGTGAACATGTGGCAAACAACTATTGATGGACTTTAAATTCATATTCCATGTTATTATTATTCTACTGTATCTCTATGTTTATTTCGGTAAGCCGTGTGCCTTAATTTGCATAGATCCTTATGGCTGAAAAGTAGGCATTGCACATTAAATATTAATAAAAAATTGTAATGTTCTGGTGGAGAATCACTATTCTGACGACTATTCTAACACCTCCAACTGCTGTTTGATAGTAAGGTTGTACCTACTTCTAAGCACTCATTGGGCGTTTACCTCTCCCGACCTGTCAACAGTCACCCGGGAAATCCGATCCCGCTGCTCCAGAAAGATCCTCCCTAGATTCCCCAGATCAGGACACTGCCCTATCTTGGTTATTAGTGACATCAAGATCACAATCTCCAGCCTCTACAAAAAGAGATCGAACTTCAGGAAAGCCAACTGGCCCAAGTGGCGAGGTGAACTGTCATCCACGCTGCCAGACCTGACTTCTTCAGTCTTCTAACACCAACAACGCATATTCTGACTTGTTCTCTATGCTTGCTTCACCAAGCAGCTAAACATTCCATTGGAAAGAGGCAGAATCCCTACACCCATTGCTGAGACAAGGAATGTAACCAGGTGTATTATAAAGGCAACTAGCTACTGGAATTGCTTTGCCAAAGAGACGTACCAAATTGGAGGGGGAGATATCCAATATCAACTTTACCCACTCAAGCTGAAAGGCCTGGAACACCGTCAACAAGCTCACCGGTCGTAGCTGTCCAGTTAAGCAGTGTCTTGTCTCTGCAAATTGCATTGCCTCAGTACTTGTCAACAATAGAAAGTGGCAAAACCACTGGTTCGTGTGATGCAATGGTCAAAGCCTTGGACTTGTAATCTCAGGGTTCGCAAGTTTGAACCCGGCTGTGGCCATTGCCCCACTTTAATAGAAGGCCCTAGAGTAATAACCACAATGATTGACTTTCCAGACATAACATGTTTCTTAAATGTAATGGGTCATAACATGGCACGATGTCTGCCTTGTCTATAAGGAGAGTTTCCAAGGGAAGCAAGTTCTTAAGAATGGGAAAGCTCCTGGCAATGACAACATCCATACAGACTTGAAGAATTGGCGCCTGAAAGCTGTACATGGGCTCCAACCTCGATTTCTCTCGACTTTGTTTGTGATCATCATAATTCCCTCTAGATTGAAGACTTTTCCCCCCCCAATAAGGTCATTCCAATCCTGAAGCCCAAAGAAACCAGCAAACGCCCAAGAGTTAGAAACCCTCTCGCTGCTATCTCACATTTTTAAGCTACCTTCACACCAATGGGCTTTCGAAGAAGTACTCAACAACTGATCAGATAGCCAGACAATGTCAAATGATATCGAGAAGAAGCTAAGTTTGGGGCAGCAATTTATAGATCTACTGCGCCTATGATACAGTCTGGCCTCGAGGTCTCTATCTTAACTACTCAAAATCTTCCCTGATGTCAAGCTTGTTCAACTCATTTTGCCCATCCCAGATCCTTTGTCCTGGGGTGTGGAGGACATCACATGGGACAATGCAGTAGAAAGCCCAAACTTTTGGAAATGTGTCCACAAGGTTCTGTCCTGGCACCCATCTCTTCAATATTTATGTCCCGGCTCAGAACTGCCGAAGGGAGTTTCTTCGCATTACTCCTACGCATCGATAGAATACTTGAATAGCTTCTGATTCCCTTGATTGCTAGAAGTAGTGTTTTGCGAAGACCATATCACTCATCACTGTAAGTCAATTTCTTCCACCGATGGCACTAGAAACTCTGCAAACCCATGACTGTCGGCGTGTTTTCCACCTTGCAAATCACTGCGCTAAAAGAGAAATACCATCACGTGAGATGGAGAAAAACTGTCAAATGATCCAACACAAGTACCTTGGCGGTCAAATGGACGCGCTCTTTGACACTTTCACGTGCATCAACTGTTTGCCTTGGCATTCTCAACTGCTAATACATCGCCAGTATGGAGTCAAAGTGTACATTCACACAGATTGATGTCTTCTGAATGATGGTAATAACTTATTACGGTTTACCTTCTTGGCAACGGCTGTAGAATATCTCCAATTATGTCTTGTTTAATACCTGCAACCTTAGGAGGAGCCTTCATACGATCAAGATGATTCTTAATCAATAAACATGAATTCTTGATGAAAGCTTGGTGTATCATCGAGGGACATTCGGATTTTTAGATTGAAAAAAGTTAGATTCTTCTCTTGGCCGTGAATCATGTTGTTTTTTGTTAATTAAAAATCTAGTATTTTTCAATGGAAACTAGGTATATCGAAGGTAATACAGGGTCTTCCATCGAAAAATTCCAAGTTTTATGTGATAGTAATAGTGAAAGCAAATCTAATGTTTTTAGGTCAAGTGTAGATGTGTTTCAAAGTTTGACATTTTGCTCCAAATTGTAGAATGGAGCCATTTAGATTTATGCAAAATAGGTATAATTCTATATCAAGCATATATGGGCTCTTTAAGACAAAATATAAAATAAATAAAAGTCATAAATGGAATAATTTAGGACATTTTAGGAGCCAAAATTAAAAGCAATCAGTTGTGTTAAAGTTTAGAATTGGGGGCCCATTTTGGATTTGTGCAAATTAAGTACACTTCTGCCAAGCATGATTGATGTCTGTATAAGACGTACAATATAAATATATTCATAACATAACAAATGTAGGCATTTTAGGTGCCAAAAATATTATTTTAGATAAGTAATACAACAAAATCCTTGTAAAAAATCTAGATGGCGGACCATTTTTGGATTAGTGCAAATTAGTCATATTTCCACCACTTGGATTTTTCTGGACTTTTAGTATGGCATTTTGGGGACTATAAAGAAATGCATTGTTGTGAAAGAAATTCTATTGCAATTTTTTCCAGCTTCATCTAGAATTTAAGTTATTTTTCCAGCCTAAAAGGGATTCAAACTTGTTCCGGAGTGGTTCATCACAAATAAACCTCGCATCGATGTGTCCGCGTATTTGTATAAAAGTATGCGAAAACACATGACTGTATCGTTGTTGATTTGTGATGAACCACTCTGTAACATGTTTGAATCCCAAATTAAGTAGTTGAATGTTCAGGATCTCTTTGTTGGGTGTGCACATACACAAACGTCTGCCATTTCATTATATTTGCTGCAGTTGTGTTGCAGAGTATTATATATAGCTCTGTGAGAGAGTGCTTGAGGGATTTTAGTAATATTGGAGAATAAACTAGATCTGTACCATAACAATACAGGAGAGTTGTATGGTTATGGCATGAACAGCACCAATGATGTGGACCTCATCATGTACTGATTGGATGTGGAATAACACTGTACATTAAGTGTGACAGACGTATTAAAGGGGCATTTCGTGTTCCACACCTCGTTCCCCGTCTTAACTCAAAATAGTTGAGATTTTATATCCTTGAACCATTAGCCTTAGTAATCCAGTGTACCTATTAATCTTATGTGCAAATTCGGTCTTACAAAATTTGACACTCAATCCCATGTTTTTACAATATCTTACAATCTGAGAGAGGTACTTTGTGATTGTAAGACTGTAGTTTTACTCTGGTGCGTAATTGTGATGGCTACTAATATAAGGTAAACTATAGTAGAATACAATGACCTATTTGTGGATCTTGGTTTTGAGGAGTCCCAAGTGTTGAAATTGAAAAATATTTTTATTTATTCCCTTTTTTCATCATAAAATTGCATTGATTTAGCCCAAGCCAAATTATTGGTCTTGACGTATCTCGCTCAATATTTGGGAACTCATACTTCGACCAATAAAGTCGGGCTCAATCGATCAAATATTATATGAAACCTGAGTCTCTGGTTGTTGTGGTGGACTGAGTATTAAGGTAGAAAAGATATAATAAAAAATGTTTTTTTCCTTAATCAATAATAAATCTTCTGTTTTGTCCAGTTTCTATGTAATTCAACCTTGAAAATCCAAAAATGCTAATTACATATTTTAATAATGTTTGTTTCCTTAGCAACGCCGTTTAGACCTTTAGTTACGATATTTGCAAAAATACAGAAATAAAAAAATGGAACCACCCTTTGTTCGATACAGACCGGGAATCAGGCAATACAACCTCTTTTACATAGGGGTTAAGGAAATTAATGTAATGGACTGCAAGAACACTGTTGATGTTAATTGACCAGTAAGTATCCACCAAAACCTATTTTTCCCCTATTTCTTCAGTTTCTGTTTTTGGCCAAAGTTGTCATTTTTGATGCACGGATATCTCCAGTTTGTTTCTTCAAATAAAAAGTAGGAGTGGTCTCATATACGGAGGCAAACGAACTTCTGTGGTTATTTACATTAGGGCTGGGTTTTTTTGTATTATATTAGACTATCTCAACGTGAAATGACAAAAATTTTGATATCGGGTCCAAGGAAAAAAGTGTGCAGCGCCCTATTGTGTCACGGTCCTTTTTGTGGTTGGAGTGGATTTGAGCAGAAAAGCCCCCTCATAAGTACTCTGTCACAGGTATTTTGTAATGCTTTGATGTTTTACTATTATGTAAATGAGCTCAAGATAGCTGATTTTGAAAGTTGCATGAAAATTGGACATTGCATTTTCTTAAAAAATTGAAGTTTTTAGGTCCAAAATTTAGTTGATGGGCGCTTTTGCGATTTTTCGCTTATGATTTCTCATTTGCGTTTTGAAGTTACAGCCATGAGGTAATCCCAAATGTGCCCAGCTAAAGAAATTTGAGTATTATACATGTAGGTTGTCTGCAGTGCTCATTCATTTCAACTTTCATTTGAATGCTCCCATCGAATTGTACAAAAGAAAGTGCGTTGACCCCTGTACCTTTGAATAGAGCAGAGTGAGGAAAACAATCAAATGAGTGCTACAGGCAAACTAAATTGAAATTGAATGATCACTTCTTTGAGCAGGGCAAGGTTGTGATCTCTTGTAGTGCAACTAAAAAAAAAGCTAAAAAAAAGGCGTTGGCAAAAAATTGTGAAAAGCGCCATCACACTAAATTTTGACCTAAAACGTCAATTTTTAAGGAAAACGCAATGTCCAATTTTCATGCAACTTTCACAATCAGCTATCTTGAGCTCATCTACAGATAATTAGACATCAAACGCCCATTACAAATAAAAACCCTAATGGAAAAAAAAAGAAGTAATTAGAGGGAATTGTCTGCGCTCAATCCACTCCACCACAAAAATTAAAGGACATGACAAAGACGGCGCTGCCACACTTTTTTCTTGGACCCGAAGAAAAAAAGTTTTGTCATTCACGGCTGAGATAGTCTAGAGAATACAAAAAAAAAACCAGCCCTAATGAAAAGAAAAAATGACCCCATTTATAGCCCACTCCTAATAAAAGGCCATTTGCCAGACTTGTTCATTAGATGATACGCTTGTACTGACGTTTTTTATTTTTCAAAGTCGACCAAGATTTGGAGTATTGCATTAACACATATTAATGAGCTGTGAAATTCAGGTAATTTTATTTTTCTTCATTATTTTTGAATAGTAATCAAAAACATTTTCATAAATTAGAAAAAATAAGAAAACTAAAAAATTAAAAAAAATGTGTAATTATCATACATTACCAAGTATTATGTTGATAGGTTGTACACTTAGGTCAAGAGAACGCATCAAATTGCACCATTGGCCGGCCATATGGGATCTTCTTATTTACATAAACATTCAGGCAGTGGTCGGATTGCACATATTTTCCCATCGACGGAAGATTATGTATGAAAAAGACATGAAAAATGTTTAAATGTTAAGGACTTAGTTTGATTAGGGATCTTCCTACCTTAAGAAGTTGTATGTCATTGCAAATGTCATGCTAAGACCTCATGTACCTATTCTGGATTTGGCTTATTTGAGCTGAATATAGCCAGTGCAAAGCCGAGTAATCTGCAAACCATTGCTATTTATCTATTGGTCCATAGCCACCTTATTTTGATGCTATGGTTAAAAGGGCAGCATGTGTAAACAAAACCAAGACAAAATGAGAAAGTAGGAAAAAAATGTCGTTCTTGCTCTAAACTAGATATAATTATTAACGTCAATGCATTACAAGTCATAAAATCTGAAACCATTTTGTTGCAGGAAACCGTTAGGTTATTAGGTATCCTTGAAAGTGTCTGGGTTTGTGAGAGGCTGCCCACAGAGGAATAGCCTGGTACACCTCCGGTCTGGAGACTTTCCAGATGGAGAGGATAGACATGCCATCCGATCCTTGCCCTCTAACACCAAAGTTCACGGAAAGAAGGGCAGAAGGAGAAGGAGAAGACATGGCTTGTGGTAAGTTTAAAAAAGATGAGCAGTATTTATCATAATGTTAATGGTATTGCAGGGTCTTTGTGCCCTCGTGGTAGTGCTTGAAATATTATATTTACCAGGATTTACAAGTAGTAATCAGTGTAGATGGGTTGGCCTAGTGGTAGAGCCGTTCGATCCCACAGTTGGGAGGCTCGCGACGTTCGAATCCCGGCAGGGTCATAAAAGCCTTTGAAAATGGTAACTACTGCCTTCTTGTCAGACCCAATCGCATTTAAGGAATGGAAGTTAGGAAAGTAAACGGCGGAGCTACGAGAAGGAAGACTAACCCCCTACTCTAGCATTTCACTGTATCTTGGCGCTGTGTGCTGGGGTTATGGAGACAGAGATAGGTGCCGCCCTATGCTCCTTCGGCGCGGGGAAGGACTTTACTAGTTGTAGATGTTGTTTCTAACTTGCTTGGTCCAGATGCCTAGCACAAAGGTCATTGGTTTAGATTCACGTATGGAATAATGTCATACGTCCCATATCTCTTTGCAGGACAAGAAATAACCTACCACAATGCTTCGTCACACTCGAAGAACGCGAAAATGCACTCTTCATTTTTATCCAGAACTATTTTTTAAGTTGTCAATGTATAAAAAAAACCTGAAGTGAATAAAGCTGAAAAAGTCATTTTAATAAAAGGAGAGTAAATCAAAGGCTGTTTCTCTCACAGGGCCAATTCGGACATAGGCAAGTTTAAAGTTAGTGTTGTTTGTTCCCCTTTCTTTTCCCCTATTTTGGTTCTCACCACTTTCGCGACATTTCACCCTCTCCTTCTTTCTTGTTTCATCCTGTACCGTTACCCTATTTCTTCCCTCCTTTCCACCTCTCGCCAGCTTCCCAAAGACCGTAGTCTCTATAACCCTCCTCTTTTTAGGTTCCCCTTGCTCCCTCCGTAATCCTTCTTCACTTCTTCTGTCCCTTTCTTTTTTCATCTCCCTACTCTTTTCTCTTTCCCCATCTCTTTTGCCTATCCCTTTATCTTTTTTTGTACTGTTTGTCCAATAAATGATCAAATGTTCTCAATTAGGTGTTATACAACCCCCAAAAACAAGTGCAGCAGTGGCGTACCCAGCTTTTTTTTTCGGGGTGGAAGGGGGGCACATGGGGCACTTGGTGGGTGGAAGGGGGGCACATATATTTTTTTTGGGGGGCAAGCATATATAAAAATGTGTTTAGTATAGTATATGGCCTATTTAAATCTTACTAATTTAAGAGGTAGGCGCAAAGATTCCCCCCGGGGGGGGAGGGGTAGGGGGGGGGGAGGGGATGGGGGTATGGGATATGCATGGGAACAGGGGAGTGTCTTGAAGTACAATCAATTCTGGTCAAGGGGCACTTTTATCATCTGTAGTATCAGCATGGTAAGGTAATACTATGGAGTTTTGGTTTTGACTTGTTTAAAGTTAGAGCCCTAATTGTTACACTTTGTTGTGTGAATGAAGAAAGTAATAAGACAATAGCTGCCATTTGCCATTTGTCAGAGAAATATCCACCAAAGATTACTATTATGCAAAGTCTTGGTCAGTGGCTCTTGAAATGGTTCTTCAGGTGGCACAAGTCACCTGAAGAACAACTATTTCAAGAGCCTCTGACTCAAGGTCTTTTTGAGGTCATCTAAGACATGGCAGCACCACAGATGTATCACATGGCGTCAGCTACTGCCACTTACAACCTTCTGCACTCACATGACAATTATTCTTATCTGTATCTTACAAGGATGGAGATGAAAGGAATGGTTTATAGAAGAGGATGTCAAGGTGTTGGTGTTGTGGCAAGGACCCTTCCCAGCAGGAGTCTCTGGATAGTGAGGCCATTCCTGACCCTATGGAAGGGGAGCAGACATGGCCAACAGATGAAGAATGGCTGACGCAGAAGGTGAAACCTTACAAGGTGCGCAGCGAGAGATTTTAGGCGGAAACCAAAATATTGTGTCATAATAGTCATTTAGTATAGGTTAGACCAGAGAAGATGTAAGGAAGAGGAAGTGTATCGCCCAGGCCCACTTCAAAGACTATATGTGTGTAAGTGACCGCGGGAGGTTCCGCTATTGAATTTCAAGTACCCAATTAGGAATTAAGTAACCAAAGTCCCGCGTGAAGCTTAGATGATTTTGGTTCAGAGGCGTGCACGGCGGCCTGCGACACATCATAGGTTTTCCAATGTAAAAACAAACCCAAAGCATGGAAGAACGGCAAGCCTTTTCCGCTCATTTCGAATTATGATAGTTCTCACGTTCCACTGAAAAATAGGGAAATAAGGAACGGCTACTACAGTGCATACTATGCGATTTTGTTGATGAAGATTGATCATAAAATCATGAAAGAGATATAGAGAAAAGAATGGCAGAAAGTGAATTGTTATGCCGGTTAAAATCCGGAAATGCCCCCGCGAAACGCCGAGGGCTAGGTAAATGATCAAATTGAGGGGACGTGCCGGGGCCAACTTGGTGAGAGCTGACCGCCGCGCGATGGCGGCCTGAGATCCCGATGTATGAAAAGTGATTCCATTTCGAATTTATCAAATCTTTATACCCCAACAATATACCCGTTATGTTCATTTGTATCGAGACCCCAGGGCCGGCATCAATAAATTGTGGGGTTTGAATTTGCATGATTGGGGATAATTTTTAACTTGAAACATTGGGTTATTAACGATGCTGTTTAATACAAAATGTCAAACCACGCGTGTTGGCAAAATGCAGAAAAGTAAACAACACACAAAATGATTCGGAGAACATTGTGCCTTGATAATTTTGTATTAGCGACGAACTCAATGGTTGTAAGTAAAATAACTGTAAATCTTAAATAAACTTGGAGAGGACTGTAAAAATGGGCAGATATATGGAGATTTAGGATATGAGAACCGTATAAGGAAAAATAAAACACCCAAGATCACTTCGTGACCCAGAAAAATTCATCTAGGCCCTATTATTACAAATTTATTTTACATGCAGCGCTAATGCATTTATAGTAGTATATAGATATTACATAATTTCCCAAATCACTGGATAATCATCAACATACTTATAGCTAAAGTCACAAACCTATACCCGGTCCATATGGCCTCTATATAAAAACTGCCCCTGGAAGATACCACATAAACATGGGCCGGAGGAGCCTAAACTTGAATCCGGACTCGAATTTGTGCAGAATTTGTATTTGTGTAAGCGCATACAAGATACCGAAAAAAAAAAAAAAAAACACAAAGGAATAGGCGAATGAGTGCCAATTTCAACTCCCCAATACAAAAATTTGTCGCTTCTGTCACCGACCGCAAAGGTCGCTGAATTTGGAAAGTGCACCATCGCCTTCGTATTCACGTGGTTTCATTCACAGGGAAATGATCGGAATTGAGATAATGGTCGTCGCAACAAACCGGACAGATCTCCTCGAATTCGTCAAATTATACCTTACAAAATGCCCTATGAGTCACTAGTTCAAACGGTTCATAAGTAACCGAAAATGTCGGCCGATTTTGATGGGATTTTCAATGAAATATTCCTCCTCTTTTTGGAGTAAACCAATCCTTCGAAGGACAGGTAAATACGCTTTATGCAAACCCGGAAGTAGGGGTAAAACGCTGTTAGGAACTAACTTCTAGAACACCTGTTGCACGTGGACACGGTCTGTATTTTCCGCCAGTAACGATCATTGCGATCGATCGAGTGGGAGCGGGTCGCACATATCCCGGGAAAGGCCCTTTCAAGTGGATTGTTAAGATGGGTGATACAATGGTATTGAAGAGAAAACAAGCCTTAATCTAGCGAGTCTCGAAGCGATACACCTCCTCTTCCTACATCTTCTCTGGTTAGACACTATGATTTTACCTGTATTGTGGCTACAGAGAAATCTCTTAAAAGAGATGAAAAAATGTGATTTTGTTTTCCTTATTTTTCAATATAAAACATGCCCCCCCCCCCCCCACCCCTAAATTTTGTAATTTTGTCCGATACGAAATCAAAAAAAATTTCTCAGCTTAATCCATTCAGATGGGGATGTTTTTAGGAAAGCTTTACATCAGGGCAAAATCGTAATTTGATTTGACACCTGATGTGGAATCTATGTTGCACCTTAACCGTAAGCATTTACGATTACCCCCCTATCCTCAGTAGAAATACTACTGAAATAGTTACAAACCTAGCTGATAGATTAATGTATAAGCTATTTCGTTGCTACTTAAATAATTGCGATTTTAAAATTCTACTTGTAATTATTGCGAGTTGCTGTCTAGAATGAAATCCTATAGTATATAAATTTAGTCTAATTTTGATAAACATTTATTATGAGAGAAGAAATATTGATACCAACCCTAGTATTGATATGACGAGGGAATTTATCCAAGGCTGTCCGATCTATCACCTATTTGTTTTGCTGACAAATTGATATGTTGCAGTTATTTCAATTCAAAATGCTAGTGCCCACAGCTTAAATTGCAACTTCGCTGTCCCCAGCAATGTAAAGCACAAACAAATGATGATGAAAGTCAGGATTTGAGTTAAAACACACTTGCAGATCCAGAAGATGGAAGTAAAAAAAAGAATTAAGCTTATTTACAATTCACACACTTTTATCATTGTGATATTCAGCTGTGCCTTGAAGGACAGACCCCAGAAGATAACCAAGCGTGTTCCCAAAGGAACATCAGGAATACCAGGCTTGCCTGGATTGTAGACGCGGTTGTGAGGAAGAAGAGGTGACTCTGTAGTTTTTATCTGGTTATATTTTTTTTCCTTTAGCTAAGGTGATATTGATTATCATTCAAACATTTCTGTTCTGCGTGTAACAGGGTTTGCTCAACACATGTAGGAATGCATGTTAAGATACAACCAAAACGTTTCAGAAGTGCAAGTGATGTTTATCCCGATGGTCTTCCAGAGCATCTGTTGCTTGTGACACTGCCAAATGGCATGACTGATGCACTTGTCTTTCATAAGATTTGCTTCAAGGTAGGTCAGTTAAGTCAAATAGCCCATTCTATTCGAAAACTGTTGTAATCAAATCGTCTGGCCAAGGCCAATAGGAAGTATATTCTGTCTCCTTGTCGTCTACAAGCAGTGAATAGGGGAGAAGGACACAATGTAAATAAATAACGATGCTGTTACATTTCTAACTGAAAATGCTGAAAGTAGGTGTCGTTGATATTTTCCCTTAGGGAAATATCGTAGGGAACAAAATGCATTCCAGCATTGTGAATTTAGTTTTGAGCTACAAAAAAATCAATATTTTGAAAAATAATGCATTTTGAGTGGGCGTTAAAAAACTTAGGACGGTTGTTGGTAATGGGAAATTAAGATTTAAGAATCGTCTTCCCCCAAAAATTGTCCAATGTCATATATGCTAGCATTTCCGGGGAAATGTAAAAAATGTTATGAATATGACCTAATGCCATTATAAAAAAATAACACAGGTGTATGACTTTGCTCTGTTTAAATCTACAACTTACGTAGAATAGCTAATCATTGAAGCATGAAAAAAACTTGTGGGGTGCAACTTGGGGGTGTTATTTAACATTTTAACTGCATTTCAATCCATTTTAGTCTTTCCTAAAAAGAATGATGAAGATGAGGATGTAGACGATGATGAAATGGAAGGAAGTGGAGGGACAGTGAGGAAGGAGAAGAGGCGAGTATAGCAGACACTGACAAATATGGATATGAAACGGTAGGGGATTGTGAATGTGTACGTGCGCACAATGTGAACTCTGCATGGCAAGTATCTGTCCGTGTGCGACCTTCATTATCATTTCTGTTCGGAGACAACATGCATTTGAGTTATGTACAACCCAAGACCCTCATCATGTTCTGGTCTTAGTACTTTAAATTTCCAAAGACAGTTTAGGAAGGCTTGAGAAGTGCAAGTGATGTTTATCTCACGATGGTCTTCAGAGGCAGGGCCGTCCATTCTGCAGTGCTGACACTGCCAACTGGCATAACTGATAAATTGGCAAGTGATGTTATCTCACGATGGTCGTTCAGAGGCATTCCATTCTGCATTGCTGACACTGCCAACGGCATGACTGATGCACTTCCTACTATCATGAACTTGATGTGCGTGGAAAATGAAAGAGCAAGGGATGCATGATTCCAATGAAGGTAATCTCCTCACTAATTTAATATTATTTCTCTATTTTCTCTGGGCAATTTTTCACAAACTTTAATATGTCAGCTGCAGCTACTCCACTGATTAGAGAGACTTTTAATTTACACCCATCGGGGTTTTTTTCATTGGAAGGACTGGGGTCCCAGTTTGATATTTGTCTCCTTTTTGTACCAGAGATTTGTCTCCCTCCCCTCCCCATCGGCACTGAGTCCCTACTTAACTTCTAGACAGAAGAGATGCGAAAAAAAGACATAACCACCTGCAAATAACGGTATATTTATTATTTTTTAATTTACACAAAAGTTGTACAAGAATATGTTTCAAAATAGATTTCCTCCCCTCCCTATCGATGGGCATTCCACAAATATGTTCCCACTGTACCCCATCAAAAACCTTTCCCCCCTAGAAGGGACAGCAGCATGTCACGAAAATACTGTCGTCCCTGCCTTGACCTCTTTAATACCAAGCTTTTGTTTTGCCTGTTAATTGATTGTTAGAGATAAACCATCATGCTACCTTTGTTTCCAAAAAGTACAATATTACAGAAATTGCAGGAATCGCTAAAGTGAAGGTCATTCTCTAAGTTATTTTTGCAACTGAAAATTGACAGAAAAAAGAAAGGAACTCGCACAATAAGTAGGGTTCCATTCAGTAGTTCCCTTAGATGGTTTAGAATCTCTCTGATCGACTGATTGTCATTGACCTCTTTTGCTTTGGTCCGACTTCAGATCAGCATCACAGAAGGCAAAGGCTGGGTCCATTAGGATACAACTTTATGAAGAACCAAAAAAGGCTATGTTAGTTTTTTTTTCTTCTATGTGTTGTTTCACTTAAGTTTAAGTGGCAGCACTGCGTGCTTTAGGATTTGTGCAACTTAAAAATCTTCTGAAATTGTATTTTACTGTAGTTTTTTAGTTTCTCTCTTAGTGGCGGTGCACGACTCATCTTGTACAGCACTTTATTATGTTATATTAATTGCAAAACCATAACTTACACAAGTCAAACATCACAATCAAAATGCGAAAGCACTTCAGAGACAACTTAATGAAGTTCCCTATTAAGCGCGCATGATGTCACTACCACACTCCGGGTGAAACGAAGTATAGTAGTTGAATGTTCTATTAGTAGGGGTGGGCAAAGTATGACTTTTTTTACAAATCTTTGTAAAACGAGCAAGATCTATATGGCATTTTGGCTCCTGAAATTGAATCAGGCGGGCAAACTTTCTCACACAAGATAATTTTTTAGGTTGGTTTCTGCGGAGTTTAAGTTTGTACGGAATCTATATAGCTTTCTTCTGTACTTTTGGAAAAACAAAAAAACCAACATTTATTCTCCGGATTTTGCTAGAAACTCCCCAATAGAGTGCTTTATAGGTTTAGGCACATAATTTCAAATAAAAATAGCAAATTTATTCTAATTTTTTTAATTTTTTTAATTTTTTTATTTTTTTTCAATTGAGGCAAGGCAATAACACAGACAACCAAAACAAGCCCACTAGTTTTTGAGTGAAAATTGAAGGAGTCTATTGTTGTAAGGTCAAGCCTTTGCACCATTACCTACTTGCTATGATCTTTGAATTGTACTGGGGTGTTTTCATACCACATGGTGCAATGTGTGTGTACTATTATTAACATTTAGTAGCATCAAGGCATGTGTGTGAAGGGGTGTATTCCTGTTTCTATAAATTACTTTTAAACTAGTAGGTGAAAGTTGTAGCTGTGCTGCTGAGTGACGACACACCCTCTGCAAGGTAAAAAACATTTTCTTGATTTTAGACAATCTGAACTTGGTTTTTTGTAAACCTAGGTTTTATAAAGGGCAGGCAATCATACCCTAGCACATGTGCCTCATTGTTACATAGGTTGTCAATTAGTTTGTGTGGGGGGGCAATATTGGCAAATCACTAATTTAACCTCAAAATCCCATTGACCCTTTACATACAAAACTTAAAATCCAAAGAACCACCGCAAAACATTTATCTTCAGTTAAAAAGCTGCTAGATTCTTTTTCAGGATCCCAAATGGCCATAAAATCCACCATACTTAAAAAAAAAGGTATGTAACTTCCCACCCTATATTTAGTCCTAAAGTAAGAATTAGCAGTATCACTGCAACTCGGCCATTTTTGGGTGTCCATCTGATAGATTCAAATCTACACCTTTTTCAGACAGTATAGCTTTCTTAACAAAATGCTCGTGGCAGAAGAGAACAAATTGGCTTGTGAACTTTTCCATTCAAGCCCCTCTTATGGTTGACAAGGTCAATATATTGTAAATGTAGCCCTGAATTTCATCTACTGTATTATGGACGTCAATTTATGTTTAGTAGATAGTCTTGGGTAGAAGTAACCCTGGCAGTGCAAGTGATGTTTAGCTCACGATGGTCTTCATAGGCATATGCTTTGCTGACATTGCCAATATAATTGGCCATGACTGATGCACTCCAAGATTGTTAAAGGGGTATTTTGTGATCCACAGCCTTGTCCCCCGAATTACCTAAAACATGGGGTCGTATATGATTAATTTTTGGCCCTAGTAAATATGTTGACTGAATCTTACATGCAGACTTGCTCTACTCAGAAAAAAAAAAATGGAACATGAATTCAGTATTCTGCCACCACATCCCTCAAAATCAGTTTATTCCTTTGAGGCTTCCAAGGGTGGTTGGCACAACCAATCCTAAATTTCTTTCCAAAAAAATGGCAATTTTGTATTTTCTGGTCCGTAACGACTGATTATACAACAATGGAGTATGGAGTAAACAATTTAAACATTTCTTATAAACATCAACTGCCACGGTTTTTCAACTGATAAATTTTGGGGAAATAGGCCTTTTTTCTTGAGGATATTTCTGGTGCAACTTGATAAAAAAAGGTACTAGGATTCCACAAATGCCTCTGGAAGGGTGTTTTTAGGGCAGCGTAGTGCTTAGATACAGCTAAATTAGCACCATAAAGATGATATGTGTACGTGCAATCTCTTAAATTTCTGTAATTGATTTGTTGTGGATTATCCTATTTTCCCCCCCAAAGGTTAGAAAAAAACCGTGCCGCAAGAATGAACGAGATTTCCCGGATGAAATTGACACGCCCATGGACACCCCAGCCAGGACAAGATTTGCCAGTACGTGAATACATTGTTTTTATCGCTTGTCTGTCCGTCATTTGCAGAAAACATCACAAAGTATGCTTCTTGCATTGCCTTTTGTATTTTACTTTCGATT
>JAMKCH010004092.1:0-111948 GCA_023653785.1 Ophioderma brevispina
TTTGAAGTTTAAAGTATTGATGGATTTTGACTATGACCCCTAAATACATGCGTCACTGACAAAGTCAGAATTGACTTTTTGTAGTGTTGACCAAGGCCTACAAGATGACAACATTAGTTGAGATTTTCAGATAATTCTAGATTTTGTGCACAGTAAACATTGCTGACCGCTGTGACCCTATCTGACTTTGACACCAATCTGGTCAGGTCAAAACGTTTGTGTGGGTGGACTTGTCCTTGTCACCAATTTTAGTCAATATGGATTGTTGCATGTCCGAGATATTAGCATGATGACAGAAAGAAGAAAGAAACCGTACAGAAGAAAAACCCCCACAGTCGAGTTCTACGAATGTATCGTAAAAAGGGATCTTTTTTCCCACAGGCGAGATCCGCGCGTACATGATAGGGTGTCTAAACTGCAATTGTGGAAAAAAATGGTATGTTTTATTCTAAAACACCTGAAATTGTGATGTACGTGTGATACTCAATTTAAGCAGAGATCAAAAACATTGTTATTGCAAAGCAAGATAATAAAGGTATATTAAACGACACAATGCATTGCTTACTTGTTTTGGGTAGCCAATCAATTACAAAATACTTCTTTCGTGTAGCACAATCAGACAAAATACTTGTTTAGGGTATAATTTTTAGTCGGTGGAAATCTTGCATTGTAGGTGCATTTTGGAGTCCATGTGCACGCTCATATCCATTTTTAATTACAAGTGCCACCCCCCACCCCGGGGTACCAAAGTTCAAGTTTGCTTCGTCATAATTTGTAACAAACCATTGATTAGAGACTACTTATACTCTTATGGGGTTTAATTCTTTTTCATATAGAAGGTAAGCGTATTTAATGAGTATTAAATAATTAAACAATAATGGAGTCTGCCTCATGACACATGCATATAACACATATGATGGGAATGATTGACTTGGACATGTTGTACAGCAAGTTCTATCTTTAAAGTATCAATTCAATGAAATTTTAAAACGATCTTAAAGGTCTTGTGTGAAGACACGGCAATGCGTCTAGACATTGTCTTAACTATCTCAAAACTGTCTTCTGCTGGATAGGCAATTGAGCAACCACTCACAGACATTTCTCAAAAATGGATTCAGGAAGGCGGTGTCCAAGGAAGTTCCATCGGACTAGAATCTCAATCCTATATCCTGATATGGTTCTAAAATAATCAAAATATTCACGTAGTTTAAAGACATTTAAAAGAATACTGATGCATCCATTTGCCTTCGTGTTTTTGTTTTCTGTTCTTTAAAGAACTCTGAGACTATCTCAGGGTTAGATTTAAAAATCTAACCCTGAGAGAGCGCAATGCTATGTAAGAAACCATTTTGGGCCCCTCACCCCACACCCAACATCGTTCTTTTCTTCCCCCCGCGAAAGTTCTGTAAAACTTCAAAAAGCGTCTTGTTCTTCTAAAAACCTAAAGGTGATTCTTTGAAGCAAATTTGAGCGGGATTTCACAACCAAAATGTTAAAGTGATCCACTGAAAACACTGGATGTTATTCCTATTGAAGAACGGTCTTGAGTGAAATTAAACACGATAACCAAAACACTTCTTGTTACAGTTACAAATCTCCCTTTTGTGAATCGGTTTTTATTGCCAAAATGTGAAGTGTATAAAATACGACAATGGTTTTATTTAACCCTTTGCTCTATCCATATTTCGGTAGTTACTAATAACCATGCAAACGTTATATATTTTTATGAAATCAAATAGTTTAATAGAAATCGAATCTTAACAGAAACCTGGCAGTCCTGGATTTTAGACAATTTTAGAAATTGTTAACAAAGTAACACGTAATACACTCACAGGTGCGAATTTTATATTTGTTTCAATATCGTATTACATTGTATATAGACCTGTACACAATTACGATTTATACGGAAAACTTTTGAACTCGAAAAAATGATTAGAAGTTGTGTTGATATGTTTGTGATGGTGTTGTTAAGTTGAAAATTTATACCCCTTCTTGTTTCAATCTGTCATCAAAGATTTACGACGCCGGCGAGCTACGTGAGAACACTTATATATCTACCTACCAGGACGGTATACTTCTTTTGAGATCTTTAACTTGTAAGACGTGTAGTATTATTCCCTATCCATATTTCCGCGGTAGAGATTTCTGATGGCTAAGATCTATTTACTACCACACATTTGATTCTATATTTAGAGAGGGAAATGGTTGCTGATGTACGTTGCGCTTCAAATATTTATTAAAAATCAGGAAAGAAGTTATTTTTGCATTAAAATATCTAACATATATTATCCATTTTGGCTCTAAATCTCTATACCCTAGAGCAGCGCGCTGTTCTAAGGTAACAGGCTTGTTGCAGCGTGCCAAAATAAAGTTATAACAGAAAAATCTTACAAATTAATGGAATTAACAGTAATAACAGATCACAAAATAGAAAAAATCCATTACAGCGCTTCCCTGTCGTAACATTTTATTTGTCAATTATATTAATTGTATCTTTTTATTTTGGAGTCCTTCAATATGCGCACCTACAATACGGCATATGACTGCGCCTTCAGTAGACAAAAACGTTTTTTACTTTTTTAATGGCTCTTTCATTAGAGCTGTGATATCTTTTGAATGTTTGCCAAAAATATAGATGAAAACATTCTTTACGCTAATTCTTAAACTTTTCACAGCATATTGTTTAAACACGGCATATCCTTCCGCCAAAAATACGCGTTTTTTCTATTCAATCTGGATAATCAATTAAAACTGTGTTGTGTCTTTGTTAATTTAACGCACATAAGATAGTATTAGAGTCGTAAATATATTTCCTTTATAATTAAGAAATGGCGCAGTTGAGAAAAGGCGTCGGCTCTTTTTCAGTTAGGGGGGCATGCAAGCGATTTGAGTTCCTCTATTATGTAGAAGTTAGTGAAGCAAAGTGCATTTTGCGAAAAATTCCACACATAGTAATAATATTATTTCAAAATAGCACTATTGATGATCTTGCGACTCGAGTTCAGCATTAATCGAATCCTTAACTGGTTTGCTGTGATCATGGTGATATGATTGGTAATTGGTTGGTTATTTGGATTTTTTGTAACTTTCATTTTCTCAGACTATAAGTTAGCGTTAAGTTCTATATCGTATTCTACCGTATAGACCGTATTCAATATGACGTCATCCACCAGCCATGTTGGTGGACAAGATGTATACATTCCAGGATTACAATACATTAAGCTGTCAATCGATCCATGTTTAGCGATTGCACAGGGATCATTGACAGGTGAATGTATTGTAGTACTGGAATGCGTCTATCGTGTCCACCAACATGGCTGGCTATTGAATACGGTCTATACGGTAGTTTGGTCCGAAACTTATATGTATTCAGGGAATGAAATCCAGTTTCAGAAAACGGTGTCATAAAATAGAGGAGGTATAGTGTTCTTCCACAATCCGTTTCTTCCAATACAGTTTTTGCACTGGTTGTCACATGAGTTTATAGTAACAAATTTACTTGAAGACACTTCCGTGATTTGAATATTGAAATTTGCAGGAATAGCGTCAAAAGGAACGCGCAGTGTGTAGAATCTCATAAGTTACCTTTTACCGGTTATGTAGAATTAACCCGAAGAAAAAGGAAGAAAACGAACAGTGTTCCAGATGACGATTCTCCATTCAATTACATGGGGGGGAGTGTGTCGTACGTACAATGTCAGTGCTTATTAGTTGTGTCAAGGTGTCACGGTTTTCAGCGGACAGTAATGACTAAATCTATCTGATTCTGTCCGTTTATTAGGTTGCTTGCTGTTCTTCTCATTTGAAGGGATGTTAGTTAGGATACTGCATTGTATAGTAATGCAAAAACTGCTTTTTTTTTGATATTTTTTCGATTGCGATAGCAAAGCACTGATAGAGTGTCTTTTAAATGCAAGCAGGGATGAGTCTTTAATGTCAGAATTTTTTTTTCTAAATTCCAAACTTACTTTTTAAGTAGTGACGTTTCGCTTCCTAACAGGAAGCTTTCTCAAACTGGATCGGCTGATCATAAAGATGACCAAGTTGGTACGCCCCCCCCCCCGCTCGTCTTGCGCTTCATAGCATATGCTTAGGAAGCGGGGGGCCTGGGGCGGCTGGGCACCCCCAATAATTTTAGTGGGGGGCTCAAATACCCTTGAGCCCCCCCCCAACCCCAATAATCTTATCACCTTTTAACCAAAACAATCAAATTTCCAAAGCTGTCCCCTCCCCCAATGGTAGCACCAGACTTCTCTTTTTTGGGGAAATAAATTCTGGGCTTAATGAAATATCTGGGGGGGGGGGCAAATGGGGGGGGAAGAAAAAATTGGCGCACCACCCTTTGCTGGTGCTGCCACTGCCTCCCCCACCTGGCACAGTCGCGTGTGGGCCCCCCCCCCCCCCAACCCTGAAAATCTCCTAAGCCAATGTCAGGCTCTTCTTTCCCGTGAGCCTAGTCCTCCTTTTTTCCTTATCCAGATGGCTTCTTGAATCCATCTGGCACTTTTATCACTTTCTTTTTGAGAATGATGCATTCCTCCCAGTTTATTAGATGGTTCTCATTGGCGACATGTTCTGCTATAGCAGATTTAGTCTGTTTGGTTTCAGAGTGTCTTTTAGCGGCTCTCGTGAATTTCTTTGCACTAATCTTTTCAGTTTCATCTTTGTGGTCTTTCTGGCGCAAAATGTCTTTTGGATAGACTAGGCATTTAAGCAGACTTAAATGTGGTTTGCCTGCAGTAGAAATCTGGTACATGGCTGTTGTAAATACGTTGGAGGTTTTCTGTTACGCCTTGGATGTATGGAATAGTAACAAGTGCTCTCCTCCTGCTCTTGTTGTTGTCTTTCTTTGACTTGAAGTTTTGTTGTTTGTCGACTTTTAACTTTCTCTACTGACTATTAAGGATATCCACATTTCTTTAGTGCTAGCTTGATCTGATTCTCTTCTACCTGTCTGTCTTCTTCAGTTATTACTTTCTCCATTCTATCTAATAACGTTCTGACGACACCTTATTTGTGATATAGTGGATGGTGGGACTGGAAGTTTAAGTATTGGTCTGTGTGTGTCTTCTTTATAGACATGATAGACTAGCAATTTGACACTACCATCTTCTTTCTGTCTATAAGAGTGTCCAGGAAAGGAATTTGGCCATTGCTTTCTTGTTCATGGGTGCCATTTTATGTTGCCCGTCTTATCCACTAAATTAACAATGGTTGAGATGTTCTGTTAGCTGATCTACTTTGCCACCTTTGATGATTTCCAAAACATCATCAACATATCGCTTCCACATTCGTGGAATGTTAGGAAGCGAAACGGCACTAATTAAAAAGTAAGTTTGGATTTTAGAAAAGAACTCTGCAATTATGTAACAATTGAATCCTGATGAACCTTTTCAACGATATTCACATGGGATAAGTTCTGTTATTTAGGTACTTTTTGTCACTATAAATTCATGTGACGACCACTGCATTGCATTGTGGGAAGAACACTATACCTCACCTTATATCATATAGCCTCGTCTATAAAGGTCTTGATAAGTATTTATCCGTGTATTGTCAGCATATATCGTATGTGTTGGCATGGTAGCTAGGAGACTCTCATGTTAGACTCTCAGTTTCGTTACGCCGGAATACAGGCTGCTAAAGCGTGCATGGACTGGACAAAACGTGAAGCCCAAACTGGCGCGGGCCTAGTCTGGGGATCGAACCTGGACTCAGTGGTTCGGGGCCGGATGCAAATCGCCCGCAAGCGGGTCCAATCTGAGGAGCGAAACATTAGAGATTATTTTCACTTTTCTATATTTTCAATGAAAGCCTATGTATGGCTTTCTTAACGAACAGGCTGCTATTCTGTTTGCGTTTGTTCAAAACAAACGACATTAAACAACTTAAGTGACATTTCGTTCTAATCTGTTGCAATGATTCGTGAATCGCAATATCAAGATCATAATCGAATCATTGAGTAAATCTTGACCTTCTTTCTCCTCACTTTCTCCTCACCCTGTACTACACATAGCCACTACGAATTTCTCTCGAATATTTTAGAACTAAAGTATATACCATAGCTTAAACGTGAATCATTTGGACATTACTTGAAACTATAGAAGACGGAACATCTGCCACACAATCTCATCATCACGTATCACCGATTTTAGACTTGACATAGATATACTGGGTGAAACAATAAAAACAAAAAGGAATTGCACACTATTCCAAAGGTTTGCTATTCCGGAGGTTAGCTGTTCTGAACTTAATTGTCCTGTAAAAAAAATGAACTTTTTTACATGAAATTTGAAAACAACGCATCTTCGGAAACTGGTGAACCTCATTTGTTATTAATTACGTTTTCTGAATAACATAGTGAATCTCAGTTTGGAATAGCGGGTGCGAAACCATGAAGGTTGCATGAGGTATAAATGTTAAAAATAATATAATTAAACAATATTTAGACACAAAATGCCACATCTCATCAATCAAGTAACGGAGTGGTCGAGCCAACGAGCTTGAATAAATTAGAGCACCCTGCTCAGCGAGAAAATGAAGCCGACTCAGCGAGCCATGACGTCACACTTACATCGTCTGCATCACGATCTGATTTTAGGCCATGGGAATGAAAGTTTTAGATTTGCGTCCGCCGCCCGCATGTGCCGAAACATGCCGCCGAAAATTTTCATTATTTTTTAAAAATTCATTATTTGCTTAAAAGATGCTTTGCATCACATAAAAACAAGTTTTAAATCATCAAACAGCTGGAAAAGGGTACAATTACGCACTAACAATAGACTACATGCATGCAGTCTCTGAACATGACACATTTCTTGATGTGATTGATCTGTCAGCTCTGGCTGGAAACCCGTGAACTCGCAAGTCAACCAATAAAATGTACATAATGAATAATGAATAATGAAATAAAGCCTCATGCCTTTTGAAAAATGTCCGGACGCAAATCTAAAACTTTCATTCTCATGGCCTTATGAAAGCCGGCGTTGTGACCACTGGATATCGGTGAGGTAAACTACCATTTTACATGAAACTAACCTTACAGAAAGGTAGCGGAATATCGTCGGAACAAAAAATAGACGAGGGTGTTATGTCGAAATTGCCGCAAAAGGTGAAATTTTTGATCGACAGCCTTTACACTGCTGTCTTCTGCTGCCAGGTCATCGCCATCTTAAATTTGAACGTTGCCGTTTGTTAACACATTACCAGCAATCGTACACTAAAATCCCCTTCCGAAGTGTCAAGTAACAAGAAAAACTGAGAGTCCACGTATGATTTGGCGGGCTTGATAAGATTAACTAAACAATTCTGTAAGTTTTAGCGTGTTTCAGACCTTGCTGTTTCGTTACATAACTGAAGTATTGACCACAAAACAAAAAATCCCGGAATTCAGCAAAAAACTGGATTCATGGGCACCAAAATTGGCAACACTTTCCTGATTGAATTTATTTGATTTAGGCTTGTTGTCCGCTTCATTCATTTCGATGAAATCATGGTAATATGAGGATTGTTTATTGAACTTGTAATAAAATATATATTATTTACATAACCACGATTTCCTGTGAACAAATAAGTACATTTTTCCAAAAATAATAGTCACTTTGGTGACGTTTTCTATTTTGCCTTTATTTCAGAGCATGAGGTTTAGGTTAGTTTGTAAACAAACTGGCAATAACCCTGCCAACAGTCCGCGCTCTAATTTATTCAAGCTCGTTGAGTCGAGCTTTAAAAAAGTTTTAAAAGTTTTCGACGGTAACTCCTCTCCTCGCTAGGTAGAACAAAACACAACCATCTTTATTTGAAGAATAAATAAATGAGATTGAGGAAAATGATGGTTGTGGTTGAAATATTTGGTGGTAGGGATGCGGATTTCTAGACAACAAAAACATTTTTGGCTGTAATTTAAGCAAACATGTTCATTTGTTGTTATCTATCCTTCTTGTTATTGATATAATTTTTTTTATAAATTGCACAAAGCCTTTGTAAAGGTACAGGTAATACTCACTGTGGTGAAATGTAAAACAGTTTATTTAAAGAAAAAAGTGAAAAAGGCTAACATTCTAGACCCTGCCCTAGGCTAAGAATATTGCCTAGGGCAGGACACTTTCAGTTCACAGACTCTACCATTCTGGTTTTGCGAATTCTACAATGCACCTACGTTGTGGTTGTCCTATATTGATCTAGAGTTAACAAGTGGAATAACCTGTGATCGCTTTGTTTAAATTTGAAAGGACCCGAAACAGACAGTTTGTCGGCATTTCAATTTGAACATCGCTCACAGATAGGTTGCGTAATCGCAGGGCCCCGTTGACACAGTTAGTCGGCAGGTCACCCAAGTACTATTGTTCACACTAAAAATTGTTGGACACGGTCATTTTACATGGGCTTTCACAAATACAATAGGCAAACGACCTTGCCATTGTCAACAAACCCTGCACACATTTAGAGTTCAAATCGATGGAAACAGGGCCCACGTTATAGTATATGAGAATTCAATTCCACGTTGCCAGTAAATCTAAGGTTATACATTTTCCGTGGTCTTCACTTTCTTAAAAGAAATAGAGTAACACGTACACAGACTTTTTGTAGCACACAGTTCAATTAATGATTTGGGATGCTTTAAAATTTGGTGGGATTTCTATAACTTCAGAGACCACGCTTTTTCAAACCTTAAAATTCGTCGCTTTAAGGTGTTGGCATCATGATTTAAATGGGCCGTCGAATTTCTTTAAAATTTTATATATAGTACATTCATTTATGCTGATAACAAATCTGAAATAAAAAATATGGCTTACCATATTCGTTTTTGAGAAAAAGGACTTTCAAAAAGTACATTTTTGCTCAAAATTTTACATTATTTACCACGCAACTCTATGGGAAAATGTGATTTACCGATACTAAAGTGCTCCAAAAAGATAACAAAGGGGCCGAACGTTTTTCTGATTTTCACATATGTTTAGGTCTAAGTTCCATGCTTGAAAATACCGAAATAAAAAAATGGTGTCACCGGATTAGTTTTCATGAAAATCATCGAAAAAGGACATTGTTAGAGGGAAATTTCCGTCTTCACTAGAGACGATGCGTCTCGCGTTATTTTACGCCTATATGTCACGCAGCAAAACAAAAAATGGGTGCGTGAAAGGTGAGACGCGTAATTAATCAGGCGCGTTCTTAAACTAGTCCTAGCAACATCACACCACTACCGGATCAAAACCTGCACGCGTAGCCCGATGATTTGTAAAGCCCCCGAACTGACAAAAATAATAACGGTTATTTGTTGTAATTCACATGCACGATTTAAATCTCAATTTTTGTCCCCAAAACACGAATATTCAAAATCAATTTTGTTAACAATATGTAGAAAAATAACTGGACAAATATATATCAACAAATAGAGACCAAAATGGACTTTTATCATACATTTTGGAAGCATTTATTTATGTTACTCATTTCCAAAAAGTGAAAAGTAAAATTTGTTGCTCAACTTTTAACGATAAATTTGGTCAAGGTTCTATGAACAGATTTCTCTTAAATTTTGTTATGCTATTGAATGTAATCTCATCTAAGAAATAGTTAAAAAACGCTCATAGAACCTCTTTCGTTCAGTAGAAATTGAGGAAATTACATGCATATTTTAAGGGCACAGAGATGACGAACAGCAGTTGTTTGACCGATTCAAACACACTCGCGTGGACTGCGTGAAGTCATTGCACCTAGCAACGCGGTGCGCAATTGGTCAAACTATGCGCCGAACTACAGCGTAGCAGTGCTGCGTGTACGCAGTGTGTTCGTCACACGGTTCTATTTTTAGGTCGTGTTGCTGAGCGGTGTAATTAAAACCAAACAATGTTTTGAAATCGAAATCAGATGATGTAGAAGCCGAATTGAATGGAGATAAGTTGTGTCTGAGGCACATTTCCGACCGAATTCTGAGTATATGTGTCTGGCAAGAAAACAAGGTTAAAATAAAAATATGGTCAACTGCATGTTGAGTGTCCTCGGTTTGGAAACTAGGCCTAGATCTTGGTCTAATCTCCTCGCTTTAGGACTAAAAATTTAGTAAAAAGGGGAAAAGCAACAAGTTTGTTCATCGGTAAGCCGCGCACACATTTTATTTTGAAGCAGTTACTTTTAACCGCATCATTTTTTTTTTATTTCATGATTTGAGAAAATTTGAGTTTCTTTTAGTAGCCTATCGTTTACAATGATGCCTTCTTGTTTTAAAATGCCTCATCAGAGATCGTAGGTCAAGATATTGTTGTTTTTTAAATGGTTTGCGACTGTCTTAACTGGGGTCTTAATTAACTTAGCTTACATTTGGCATGATTTGAGGCTCTCTTGGGGGAAATTCTTTTAAAATATTTTTTTAAAAATCAATAAATAAACGCATTTCGCATTGAAATTTGTCGGGAAATTGGTAGACTATACCTTGTGTTTTGTTTCATTGTTGTTTTTTGACATGTTCTTGATTTGTTTTGCTTTTTTTTTTTTTTTTTTTTCGTAATTCGTTGTCAACTTGCGCACATCTCACATAGGCCTACGCAAAATTCCCTTGAACTTTGCCAGCGTGAACTTGCATTGAAATACACGCACCGGATGTTCACTGCTCGGCTGCGCGTACTCAAGTGACGATTGGAATACTACATTACGCGCTCATTCCTGATTTGATCCGGTAGTGGTGTGTAGCAACATCAAAGTTCTACGCGATTTTGAAAACGCTTTACAAATTCGCGTAAATGCAGAAGTGGAAAATCGCTCATGAAATTTTGCGACGCTAAAATCGCAAACGAATGCACGCTTGCTCATCTCCGAGTTTATTAAAGTCGGCTTGCGCGTACTCCTTAGAAACCAAATCATAATGCCAACACCTTAAATTCGTTGTTTTTAACCCACAAACACCCTTTCACGTCATATTAGACCAACTTAGATATGTAGTTGACATTCCGCAACAATAATACGTGATTTTATAATGAATTCAGGTATTTTGGACCTCAAATCAGGACATTTTCCAAAGCGTTTTCGACCAGCTATTGAGGTCACAGCGATTGTATTGTTTTCTCGTGTACAAGAAAATAACGCAAGTTGGCCTGACCTCCTGATTGACTGGACTCAAACATATTGGATATGTTAGATACTCGACAATTATCTACGTTCGATTGACAATCGTCATGGGACAAACAATAAACATTACGTCACATTGGTCGAAACGTCACTATGACCGTGAGATTATTGGTAACATGGATGCTCCCATCAGCGGTTCCCGTTTTCATTTTGTCTTCTAATTAGCGAATTTATTGTAATGTAATCACTGTTGAGAATCGTTTCAGCAATATTTATTACTAAAATTAGCGTGTTATTTCTTTTCAATATTTCGGACCCGCTGCTCCCACTACAGACAAAACACCCTCTCTGCTGAAGTAAATTACAATGGCCATAATCTCCTACTAGGGAGGGGTCATTATTTACGCCAGGGTGGAATGGAGGTTTTGAGGGGGGGGACCCGAAAAAAATTTGTAAGAGAGAGGGGGAACGTGAAATTTTACATCAACGAGAGAGAGGGGAACACGAACTTTTAAATGGGGAAATCAGCATGATCGATGGGGAGTGTGAAATTTTTGAACCGAAACGAGGGGGGAACGCGAAAATTTTTGGCGAAAAAAAGTTGAAATCCTCCATTTTTTTTTTTTTTTTTTTTTTCCCCCCCCCCCCCCCTCGGCATAAATAATGACCGCTCCCTTATATTTGCATAAATCAAATAATGAGACTTCAAACTTACAATTTATGTCAAAAGTAGGAGTGGGTTATGGCTAGATTTCTCACAATACAAGGTGAAATTTCAGTTCACAGAAATAACGCACAAAACGCCATAGGTGAGCAGGGGAAGAGCAGTTTTCTTTTCAATGTGCACAAGGGGCGCCAAGTGGCCCAGCTTCAATACGCCGTATTTGTCAAGAAATGACCAAACCGCTTTAAAATACTTTAGTGTCTGTTTTTCACTAAGAAGAGTAATATAAGATGTTGATATGACCTAACACTAGCAATTTAGACACAAAATGGGCATTTTGAGTTTGTAAAAAAATGACTGATAGTGGCTTTAATTCCGTTATCGGAATAACGCACGGTACAGACTGGGTGAGAAGGGTATAGTGTAATTATACCACTTGTGGAAATAATAATTATAGTAGCATTGTGTGAGTGGGAAAATGCCCTTTGTTCCATTTGATTTGGTTATTTTACCCCCTGGACATGGAGTCCTGAAGATAGTGAGTTTTTAACATATTTTAGCATATAAGGCCAGTGCAATAAGGTTAACAATTTAGTCACTCCATGTTATTATTGTTATATCACTTAACATTTACATTTTTATACCATTTAACCTTTATAAAGTGGCATTGATATGTAACTGAGAGCATTTTCATTTGATACCGGATAAGTACCATTAACACACCATTTGACGATATAATTACGTCATAAATTAGCAAATTACAATATTTTGCTCATTATGAAGGAAATAATTTTCCGGGTAGCATCATTGGAATACTTGCTGGGGATATGTAGAACTGTCGACATATTTTTGAAAATATACTGGCATAGGCAACATATTTTTAAAAATCTTTAGTCTTGCTCCAAGAGCCTTCCAAAAGATCCCGGTTAACTTGGTATTATAAAAATAAACAAACAGACAAACAAAAAGCAAGACATGGTCAAGTCCCAAGACTTTCAATTATAATGTGGTATGTCAAATTCGATTAATGTCTCTCGCTTCACATAGGGTATCAACTTTGGCTTTTCAGTATGAAAATTAATAGAACGTTTAGAGTGACAATTTGGCATATACACAAATGTCAACAGAATGGTTCAATAGGACTGTAAAATCTTCCAGCAAAATCCACGGGGTTACGTTTTTCTGATCCTTATCGAGTCACGGATAAGATACCATTTAATTCTTTTTCAGGTCAAGGTTACCTTTGGAACCTCTGTAACGCAGGAGGATACCCAGGTATGTACAAGGTACCTACCCCGGGATGAGCATCTTTACATCAAACCATAGGCCCATATTCTTGCAAAATCGTAGTATATGGGTCATAAAACGGCCAACAACAATGATTCTCTACAGTGTAATCATCTTTTCTCAGGAAGTGCTTGGAAATTTTGTGGAGAAGATTGGGCAAATCATTAGGAGGATAAGAAAAGTAGTTCTATTTCAGTTTATTTGGGGGGGGGAGTAGCACTTCCTTATTCAACCAGGAAGAACCTATTGTTCAATTCCTATATATCCATCTTCTGATAAAAAAATCAATTTGAACGAATTGCAAAGCAAAATCCCGCTAATGAAATTCTAATTACACTCAAAATTTCATGGATTTAAAATTTAATCCTTAGGATTGTAGTTAGGGAGCAATCAATGTTAGGATTTAGAATTAGTCTCTATTGCATTAACATTAAATCATTTAATATAAATCTTATATTATTGAATCTAAGCATCGAAATCTATTTCGATTGGTCCCTACAATCCTAAATCCATGAAATTTAGAGTGTAATTTCTGGTTGTATAGAGGTAGATGTGACCGTGTGACACCACTTTCAAGTCTAAGCATTAGGTAATTTTATACCCCAGGATGACCTTGAACGTTAAAATGGGCTATTCCCATGTAACTAAAGGTCGGAATCTTGACAAACTAATTCTTTAATACCTACAACGAGACAAAATTATGCATTGATGTACATTTAATACATAATTTTACCTGGTTTGAAGTATCTTCTGTACTAATTTCTCCATTTAATTTTACAATGTTCCCCACATTTCCCAGAGATTGGACACACAAATTCTGATTCAGCATCTTTCAAAATATACCCTAGTCAAATTCGAGAACGGGATCAGCATTTACGACCCTACTAATGTGAATAAAGTATTTTCAATTTAACCTCGTATTGACCTGAAAGAGATACCAATAACACTTGATAATGGGATTACTCCTCTGGCAGGTAGCGACACCAAGTACAATGGACTATAAACGAGGCCCTGGAAATAGAAAAAAGTCGCTTACCCTCCTGGTTAGAATTCACGTAACTTCACAAATTCACGCAATCAACAATATATTCCAACTCCAAATCCATCCTTATACAATTAGGATTAGCATACGGTGGTCATTGGCGCCGTTATCTATAGTCCCAACCATTCACATCACTGTGTAATTGGATTCTGTCTTATTCTTCTTATTCTCTGGAATCCAAAGTATATTAGCAGGGGACTGTAGTGTAAGAGTGTGCGCTTCCGGATAAAATTGTGAATTTTTGCACATAAGTACTTGATAATCGATAAAATTGATGGAAGCACTTGCCAACCCCCCTTAATGGCCCCCAGCTTGGGTTTCAAGGTTATACAGGGGTCAAAAATTTAAAATGTTCTGAATGTGTTAAAAAGCACACCATGGTGTTTGTCTGGTTACAAGGAGTCCAAAAAGGTATAGTTTACACTATCTACGGCTTATACAGTTCCGGAGTTATTAGGTAAAAACTGTAAAAATGGTGAAAAAAGTCAATTTTGATGTGTACATGGGTCAAAAGTTAAAAGTTGTTTGATTCAGTTAATATGTGGTGCAAATTGTTTCCCTAGCTTAAAGGATTGAAATAAGGACTAGTTTACCTTAGGCCCTGCACACTTGATTTTTAGTTTCTTGTTGCCGGCCGGGTTGGAATTGGCTGCCGGGTCAAATAATTCATTATTTTGTAATAATTTCAATTATTTGTAAATAACTAGAATTCCATTAAATTTTTTCAATCGCTCTCTAATCCATATGGATAAATCAACAGTGACAGGTCACTGGGGGCTTGCCCTACTATCAGCTCAATTACAGCAGATTCAGGTGTTATACTACCAGACTTGGAAGTCAGGCGTTTTGAAGGTTCATCTTCAGTTCTTATAATTTTATAATCCAAAAAATCAAGTTGAATTAGGTGTGGCAGCAATCACTGCACATGATAAAATAAAACATATGCGGTATAGATTTTAACTACTTAGTTCTCCAGGCAGGGGACAAGGAGCATCATTTATAATTCATTATTCTGGTATAGGCTTAATATTCATTATATTCTGGTATAGGTTTAACTGCCAACACTTGGTATAAAATAGGGCCTATCTATATCTAGTGTGATTGTTACTCAATGAGTCAAAGGTTTCATTAGAATGAAACAAAATCAGTAATCAGTTTATTCACCCTACACCCCGCCCCCATCACCAACCTCTTGACAGATTATATTCAAGAAGACGATGATCAATATCACAATTCCGGCTACATGTCCAGACCATATGGTACACCAAAATTTTCATCTTTGAAAAGTGCTTGTGGGCTTTGTAGTTGGTTGACCATGTGATCCCACAAAAAAACTTGTCTCACAATGGTGTAATTACCCCCCCTTTCTGATTCACACATAGTTTCGCGCGCCCCTCTCAATCATAAATTATTGGTGAAATATTAGTGCAAAAATTTTTTTTTTTAACATTGTTTTGGGGGGAGGGCGGTTAGAGGTATGTGGAACATCAGGATTTATTGGTGGGGGACAGGGACACAAAAAAATATAAACAGATTGTACAGCTGAATAATTTGGGCCCCAGTGGTAATAGGAATATTGTGGAGGGTTGGTTTTTTTTGTTCCCCCCCCTCCCCCGAGATGGTAGGAGGGAGGTGAGAGGACTTGGGTAGGGCGGTGGGGGGGGGCGGGGGTGGGGTTGGGATGGGAGATGGCTAAAAAAAAACTCGGCCTTGCCACAGTCTCTTGCAAATTTCTGTCAGAATAGATGTCCTTTGAGGCATATTAAGTCTTAGTAGAAACGTAGGAGAAATATACAGGGAAGCGTAGGCCAAATCGCTTGAAAACAGGAGTGTTAATGTTCAAATTCGAAGTCAAGAATGAAATTGACAAGAATAATGAATAAGAATTCTCACTCGTCGTAAATTTTTTTAAAATCTCCAACAAGAAAACTAAAAAAATCAAGTGTGCGGCGGGCCTTATCTTATGCTTAGTTTTCACGCTATCCAACAAAATAGGTCACAGGTCTAAATAATCCAATAGGTGCCAATAGCTGCTGATTAGCTGTTGACTTTTATTCGCCATTTTGCGTCATAACCAGACACGTAAAATTAGTAAAATATTCCTATATTTCATTCTACTAGCTAAACAAAATTTGACCACATTTACAACAATTGGAGCAACTTTAGATTTTTGACCCCTGTACAAAACCAAAATTGCTTTTACCATGTTTACAGTTTTTACCCAATAATTCCTCAAATTCACATCAAAAGCGCCCTCAATTTTGTCTAAATGTTTCGAGCTGCGGCAGATAACTCGTTTCGTTTAAAATACGCAAACATTTCCAAAACGAGAACGAACGCGTAACTAGAAAACGCTACATGCTCAAACAAGAAAATTTGGCCCACATATAAGCAAAATACCAGGGCTAGTGAATCCATGAAGGCCGATTTTCAAATTGTGTTCAAAAGTCAAATTACGCCATGCAATTAGCGATGGTTCGACTGCCGAGTTGCCATGGCAACCGGTAATTAAAATTCGGCTTCATGGTCATCCGTATTGTTAATCTCCTGCACTATGTCACCCAAGTTTCGTCCCAGTAGTAGCCTGTTTAGTTATTTAGTTCCATCCGTTCTCGGGTTTAGCCAATCAGAGCCCTTACGTGGTTACCATGGCAACCAGCGCAAATATTTTCATGGATTTTTAAAAAACGTGTGACAGGGGCTACAATATGTTATATAACATGTATATACCACTATTTAGGACAATTAAGAAAAATCATTTCAAAAGTCACTGATTCAGACCCATAAACCCCCCCCCTTAATAGGGGCTAATTTAAACACAACATTATAAAGGATGGGGAAAATTTTTACTCTCTTTGTGTCGGGGAGTTATGCCACACTCGTGTGTACCCAACAAAGAAAACAGAGGATTACTTTCCCAATTACGCATAAAAAAATCGGGAATCGGAATGAAACCAATTGAAATTTGTAAAAGATGTAAGCGGTTCTGAGAAAGATATGAGGGGTGAGGCGGGGAGACACTACCTGAGCAAGAGACAGGTCTAAAGTTCACGAAAGCGATGGTAGTTCAAAAAAATTGTAAATTTAAATAAAAGATCAGAATCTCTTCAATTTAAGGCTTGTTTTTAAATTCAAGTATCTATATAGCTCTAGTTTCACGCTAACCTATGTGCGGCTTTTATAACGTGCGTCTATAATTTGGGCCGGCAATTACGTGAGTACTATTTACACATACAAATAAATATTACGTATGAATCTAGAGAGCTCTAGTTAGTTCATATCAAAAATTAAAGGAGTTATCACGCTACGCTTTGCTTATTGCTTCAGACTGTGGGGGTGATGGGACGCGGCCATGTGCCAACAAACAAAGCGGGTGTGTGATGGAATGTTAGATTTTAGCGGGAATTCTCGTGTGTGTGTCTCTCAAAATGTCAAAGTCAAGGGGGGGAAACGCATTCAAAACCAAAGTCCTCCGTGCTGCGGGAGCGCGCTGACATTTTGAATATTGCAAGGAATACATATCCGTTGGGTGCTGTAATACAAACAAATGTCAATTCGATACAAACAATCCGCCCAAAATATCAGTTGTTGGAGTTGGGGCATTTGGGGGGTTAAAATTTTGTTTCTACCAATGGCCACAAAACGAATATTGAAAAGGACCACTTCGTCGTCTTATTTTTTAAATTCCAACCGCCTACACATGAATACATCTTTTCACCTAAGCGTGCATTACATTATGGGAAAAAGAGTATCTGAGCACAATGAGCCAGGTACACTATTATACCAAAGAGGTTTTTTATAGATAGAGAGGCAAAACCGTCGTTACGATCTATCTTTAGAAATTCATCGTCTCGCATGTTTGCCGACCACAAGAAAAACCTAGCAGATACCAACAATTTAGAAAGGCAATGGCTGCCTCCGCTCTTCCACATAATGTGGGTGTCGCTTTGCATATATACCAACTAATCGGTTTATGAGACAAATAATGTATGTGTTAGAGGTGGCCAGGTGTAATAATAGGTACCTGATCATGTGATTATACCGTTTATTGTATATGCAAAGCGGCCACCACACCAGGATGTGGAAGAAGCGGGGGCAGCCATTTGCTTTCTATTGTTGGCTCTCTATGTTTTCTTTGTGTCGGAAAACAAAATTGCGAGAGAGACGGTGAATTTCTAACGATTACGTAACCGTTTTGCCTCTCTATCTATATGATAAACATCTTGGGTTCAAAGTATTCTCAGTTTTTAAAAAGGGGGACTTATAATTGTCAAACCAGAAACGATATTCAGCGAATGTCGAGAGAATAGAGCCATTCATATTAGAGTCCCCCAATGCACATGCTATACCAATCCCTTGAAATTCCCCGCCCGCTAAATTCAATTGAGACGTCAAATGCGTACGTTAACTTCGAACGACACTATTTGCTTCGGCCAGCTGCATCGGTGATGGGACAGGTTATGGGCACGCTCCAACGTTATCAAAAGTCATGGGAGATGTTTTGACCGCGGCAGTGTCGAGTTTCACGCGCTGTGTATGCGCAGTCTTTCCCGCCTATAATGGCGAGGGTTGCACGTTATATGTCGAGTTTACACGCCTATTGTCCAGTTTTGCCCCTCTAGTACATCGAGGTTGCGCTCTCTATAGGTTGAGTTTGAAATAAATCAGGTCCAGGTTTACGCTCCACGTATCAAATCATTGGCGATGTTTACCGCGCATGTCGAGTTTTCACGCGCTTTGTGTATCGTGAGTTTTCCTCGCCCATCCATATGTCGACGTGTGCAGCGTTATTTTATATGTCGAGTGTACAGCGCTATATGTCAGTTTGCCCTATATAATCGAGTTTTGCTCTCTATATGGTGGTTTGACATAAATCATGTCCCGTTTCAAAATCTAGACATGATTTTTTCTCAACATGAGGAAAACGACATGATTTTTTGGGTATGTGTAAACAAAACATCATGTCGCGTTGGCTCAGTTGAGAAAAAAAAATCATGGTCGAGTTTGCTCATGTTGACGAACAAAATGAAAACAAATCATGTCCAGTTTGACATGTTGAAAAAAAATCTGTCCAGTTTTTAAAAATCGGCACATGATTTAGTCTGGACATGAGTTATCTGGACATGATTTATGAACTCGGCACATAGAGTTCAAACTAGTAACTGGATAGGCAGCGCTCTAAACTCGACAAATAGCGGGGTAAAATCGCATATCCAGCGCATTGAAACTCGCATGAAACTTTGATACGTGGAGCGTGCCATAGGACATGTGGGACTTCAAGTGGTTCTACTCCTTCATGGGATATATTGCGGACCCTTCCTAATCCTCGATCGCGCCTGAGATAGGGACAACCAAGTACTTTTTTATGGGGTGGGGTTTTGCGAGAGGCGCCAACAATTAAATTTTTGACAGAACTTCTTGGCCGTGTATTCTTAAAACTGTGTGCTCTACGGTCGATACAATGTGCAGTGGTCAAACAGAGGGGTCACTGGTATAAAGGTAACGTACGCTTTAACAATGTGAAATATACCTGTATAAGGCAGGTGCGTATTTGATTCTTGAATATGGTAAACAATGGTTTGACCGCTATCTCCACACAGGTGATATGGGGGCCTCATCGTTACTTCATATGTTACCTAAACTAATACGACGAATACAATAGTCATTAGCACTTCAAGAGGTCCAAAATTAGTTCAATAGTTGAATGAAGCATGTTGGATGAATTATTTGGAAATGAAAAAAACATTGAGTCAGGTGAAAATATGGAAGTCGTAGGCACACAGCCTGAGGATGAAACGGAGTACAGGGACTTTTTCTATTGAATAGAGTTTAGTCATTAGGGACCTAAGCAAATATTTTTGGAGGGGGTGCAAAATTGTGACGTGCCATTTGAAAACCCCAATATGATGCTACCATGTCCTCCAAAATCACTAAAAACCCTAAGTATTTCCGATAGAGACAAATATCTCTCGGTACTCCGGGTTTTAAGCACCCGAGAAAGCTGTTGTACATGTAATTTTAATCATTACCTATTTGCCTCAAAATACAAGATGGCCTGCTAAAAATAAGTCAATTGCTCTAGGAACATTAAAAATTATCTTTTAATCCTCAATGGATTACCTATTTACGCAACTTGTATACATACTGAACACCTGAAAAACGTGGTCGCAGGTGTTCAAACATCTGTACAATGCTCACCACTCTGTAAGTGTACTGTTAAACACCCCTAGAATGAATTTCCAACGGATATCAGGGAACATGTCAAGTGTTCTGCACCATATTGCAGTTTAGAGTCTTAATTCCAGGGTCTATATGCATGCTTTATGCTTCACACACTTATGAGATACCTCGGTTTGATACACGAGAAACAGTAACTGCATTTCTGGTAATGGACCATTTTCAAAATGCAAGATGGCAGCAATACAGCCAACCTTTTAAAAATATGTAAACCTACATTATATGTGTATTATTATATGTTACATCCAAACAATATTCTATTTATAAAGGTGTAAAAAAGGTAGGGGATAAGTATTTGACCATTTGACATTCCTATCTGTGGTAATTTCGTTTTCAACATGCAAAAATGTTTAAGATGGTGGGCACTGTGGCCTGCCTCCTTTTTTTTGTTTACCTCTTTAAAAACCTATAAATTATGAGACCTCTGCATTGTATTTAGTTAAAACACCCAAAAATGAGTATAATTTTGAAATTGTACAATATTAAATTATTATAATTTTGTATTTTTTTTTTTACGCGTTTTCTTTTTTTTTGGCTAAAATTTGTTAGATATATGTTATTCGAAAATTCAAAATGACGGCCAGCTTAGTATGAATATTATGACAATTATTGTAGGTTTTTTAAAGAATCTTACAAAGGCAGTCATATGGACTGCCATCTTGATCGGTACGCTTGTTAACACACTTGAAAGTCAGGGGGAGTTCCAACTAGGTTATAGAGAGCAGAATTATGCCTCTATTACAAATTCTTGGTAGTGAGTTATGGGTCAATGATGAGTCAGGCATATTGGGACTTTAGGGTGGCCATATTTGACTTTGAGGTAAGGTTGTGATCCAATCACGTCACTAACCCCGTTCCAAAGATTGCTCGTGCCTTTTTAAAATTGGATCTATTGCATTAAATTATGGCCATTTGAATGAATTTGAGAGTGATAGCGGCTAGCGGCCATATTGGATTCTAGAAAATGCACTGCAACGACGAAATTTTGCACCAACCCCTCCAGAAATTATTAGCTTAGGTCATCATTGACAAACAAACGATCAATAAGAACAAGTCTGTACTCCAATTTTTCACCCTGTGCCCACAATTCATCCTGACTATTGCCTCTGAACACAAAAACGCAAAGCACAATCGTGAATTTTAGTCGCCTAAATTAAACTACTTTTAGTTCTAAAATTTTGGGGAGGGGAATTACTTTGTCAGTGACATTTGCGGAACAAGGACCCAAACAGTATAAAACATACCATGTAAAGTGCTCAGTAGGAAGTGAATATTTTTCATGTTCACTCTTTTAATGCGTATTTAATTTTTTTACTTCCTTAATTGATAATGCCATATCTTAAACCTTGCAATCAAAACGCTTAAAAGATAACGTTTTCGCAGTGACTCAGAAATATGCGTTTAATTCCTAAACCACGGTTTTTGCAGTGAGTGGACGGAAGATTGGGAAATCGATTGTTTTAAAAAAAACTGTACAAAATTCAATCGAAATATCCGTAAACAAAATTATAGTTTTGTAACTTGGGCCTTTCCTTTGAAGTCACTTTCTATTGTTCGGTAGTGAAGCGACTCTGTGATAGGTTTTAAAAGCTCTCCCTATTTCACCCTAATGTTGATATGACCCAAAACTTTTCCCCAAGCTCCTATAAAAATCAGCGCGAGAAGCGAGTATCATATCGTTATTGTATTGAGGTTAATCTGGGAGTAGTTATTCTTATTGGCATATAATCACTGCAGATGATGTGCGTCGATTCAAAGTAATAAGGCCAAGGGTCTGTAATGAAATAACAACAGTAGCTGTCCATTTAATTTGGGCTTAATCGATCCAATTTTACATCAGAATTGTACCATTCATATTGTAATCATAGAAGATGGGATTCCTACATCTTGTCAAGGAAATGCATTCAGAAGGGTGAAAATTAGCTCCCAGGTATAGACCGTATTCAATATGACGTCAGCCACCAGACATGTTGGTGGACAAGATGCATACATTCCAGGACTACAATACATTAAGCTGTCAATCGATCCATGTTTAGCGATTGCACAGGGATCATTGACAGGTGAATGTTTTGTAGTACTGGAATGCGTATATCTTGTCCACCAACATGGCTGGCTATTGAATACGGTCTATTGCTCCAATTGATAAAAGCATTTAAATCCGACTGAAGCTGCTCGCATTCTGAGGGGTTTTTTTTACATTGATAAAACATTTGGCATCATCGGCAAATAAAGAAAATCACACCCAACTGAATTTTAATTTAAATTCACCATGTCCATTTAAACCCTTCAAAACAGTGGAACTTTTTCACTTATTGTCTCATGTGTCATTGTACGGCTGAGGAGATGCGCTTTTTACTAATATACTATTCAAAGAGGTTTCAAATATTAATGATATCAGATATAAATGAATGCCCAAAATAGGAAGATTTATTTGGGGAGTTATTTCCTGAAAGAAGCATAAAAATCCTCGAAAAGGGCTTCAAGTAAATGTACTTTTTATGAAGGTGCAAGTAATATGTAAACAGGATGAGTGGAAAAAGTTCATATTCTTATTAATAGATATAAATTAAAATCAGTCTAATTAAAAGTGACATCAGCTCCTTGTAATTGCTTATAGATGACGTACAGAGAGAGATAAATATTATTCATAAAGACAATAAGGGATACAATTTTATGTCATTTTGTGTAAAAGGCATATCCTGAGGCTTCCAGAAATATGAATATGTAATACTTTATACATACAGGTCTATGAGGACGCTGCCGTTCGTGCTCGTTAGTGTGTTCATTACGTTCATTTATATCCTTATTCAACAATTTGTAACTAATATCTTTCTTTCTTAAAAAAATCATACCAAATTTTGCGATATATTTGCTTACCCTTAGTTTGCCTGCCCAGTCTCTGCATATTATGCGTTGTGCCTTACTTCAAGGAAGTTCCTTACCTATGTGTTTCTATGTCTAGTAATCGTCTTATTCACTATGATGTAATAGACTATAGTAGAGTCATAATATGCGTGCAGGTCCAGATCAGCGATTAGACTATTCCATCTCCTCTCGGAGGAGGCAAAATATGTTGTCATTAGTGAATGAAAATCAATACAGGTAGAGAGTGAAAGCCGGTGTCATTATAATAAAGTATCCCGTGCAGTCCTACCACCCTTCTGTCTATTGTGTTCTCCATTGATGGCTAAGCGCATCATTGTTTCAGCACTGGACCCAAATGGTCCGTTTCAAGAATCACTGTTTATTCCGTCCATGTTGCTATGTAGCTATTGTCTGTTTTCCTTAACTTTAGATGTCTCGGTGTTTTATTATTATTTAAAAAAATATACGTTTTCGAAATAAACACGAAAAGAAAGTTGTTGGGTATCTTTGGACCTAAGACTTTTTTATCATGACAAGAGGAGTGGGGCAAGTAAACCTTCAAATCTATTGAAATCTGGGTAGTTCACCCTCGATTTTGAAAATGGCGAATAAAGGTTTGGGTACCATTAGTAATTACATTTGGTGGAATGTTCCATTGAACTCCACTTTGTCGTATTAAGAAGTTGTCGGAGGAGTAGATGATCACGATCAATTTGTTCCGCACTTGACTGGTATGGAAGAATAATACCCACTTTGTTCAACAGTTCAAATCCGAACCGTTGTATTTGCACTGAATTTTTTGCAATACAACGAGATCTCCAGATTCCACACATCATTAACTTGAATGGGACGGCATACAGGAGAGCTTGTGATTCTTTCTTTTAACCAATTAGATAAACCAACAGGACCTCTGTTAAAAGTGTAAGTATTTCGACGATTCATTATGCCCATCTATGAATGCACACGCAAACACCTGAAATAAAGCAGGTCCACGAATCAAAAATGTCCGTAGTATGTCTTGAACGCCCCTAGTCGTGAATGGGTCTGTCATACAAGTTCAGAGTCATAAGTCAATATTCACCGGATCCATTTTGTTGTCGTTTTGCCAATAAAAATCAGTGTAAATTGAATAAAATCCAGAGAAGAAAATATGTTTCAGTTGGAACCCATGATCTTGTTGGGTCCATGATGAATAACAACTTTCTTCATATTATTCGAAACGTATATTTTTTTGAATAATCATCAAACCGGACATCTAGTAATTGAACAGAACAGTATGACACTCCTCGCATGGGGGACCTCAGTTTTCTTACACAGGTGTCACAAACTATGTTACCGTGTCCTCGTGACTGAGTGTCCTACCACCCTCCGTCTATTTTTTTTTTGGGGTTTGTATTCTCCATTGAGTTACTGTATGCATCATTTTGTTTCAGCACTGTACCAATGGCCTCGTCTACAAGGCACTGTTTTGTTCCGTACATGTTGCTATGGTAGCTATGCACACTCTCGTCATGGGGACACTCACTTTCCGGTACACCGGCATCTGTAGATGAAGGCCATGAAGAAAAAATGTTTACAATATGGTTTTTAATACTCGGTAGACATAGTACAACTCAAAACAAAAACAACGAAAATCAACTATATTAGAACTTGTCGTCGCCAAACTTTTATGTAATACGTGATAAAACTGTTTAGGTTCTTTTAATTAGGCCATCGACAGGAATCAAATACACAATGTTTTTATCTTGCTGAGATTCGCCACCAATAATATTTACTTCAACTTTTGACCAAATCTTTATGGAGCCCTTTTCATGTTTTTAAAGAAACAGAAACAAACAAACATATCCGAACTGAGAGTTCGACCAGCACGGACCTACCAAACACTGAAAGGATGGTATAACACAACACTCAGAATCAAGTATTTTGTGCTTACGTCACAGGATTAAAAAAAATCCGCATTCAATCGGGAGAGGTGAGAACACCTGCAATTCTGTTCAATCTGTGAGATAATATAACTGGTCCTGCACCCCAGATGCAAGGAAATCTGTAGTGCTTTTCTCCACAGCATACCGGACCGGTAATTGAATGTCTTTAGCTCAATTGTTTGCTGAAGTCTAGTGTATCCATTAGTCACTGATATTGGAGAAATGAAATTGAAGTGACATTTTATTCATTTTCAAGAAAATATACCAGTTTTATTTGCGGGAACAGACCGGTTACATGATTTTAATAATTTATTATGAATTTACCCTTGGTTTCTCCCTTAGCCCCCCCCCCCGACAACAAAACAACAGCATAGAAGGACATGCCCCAAAGTCTAATGTACAAAAGAATCGATCACCGCTTTAAAGAACCAGGGTTAAGTTCTTTGCGTGTTCAATGTGACTGTACGACAAAAATACAATTTTTTTCATATTTATGACTAACATACTTTTGTATATTGTTCCAGCAGACTGCGTGCAAAAAAGTTATTAATTTCATGTCTGCGTTCAGCCTGATTCATTCTTGTAATCTAATAAACCGATTTATTATTCCTTAAAGTTAATCATACTTTCAACTTTTTTTCCAAAAGGAACAAGAGCTACATACTGGAAAAAAAGTTTAAATTGATTATGATTATTTCTCAAATATTTATATTATTTCCGAATTCAATCAAATCACAGACAAGGTTAGAAGCAAAATCTAAAAGAAAAATTGCGAGAAACATATAAATATTTGAGTATATGAAAGAACGTACACCATATTTTTTTTATTAAAGCACAGCGTTTAAAAAATAATATTTAGCATATAGTAATTATTAAGAACACCTTTAGGAAGAAATAAAACTTTTTATAGATCGCAAGGAGAAGTAACTTAAACAAAAGAACATCAAAATCGCACTATTTCAAACTGGAGTTAGCAAGGTAAAGTCATTTTTTTCGGATTTATTGAGGTACTGGCAACGTTTCAAATAACTGAGTAAGACAAAATATGTTTTCTCTTTAATACGCATTTAAACAATCTAAATATTTACCACCTATCAAGGTAATATTCCATATGGATGAAAATGAAAACAGACTAATTTGTAAAATAAGTTTTGTATTTGGAAAACTTAAAAGGTTCAAAATGTCATATACAAACAAAGGATATTGTGAAATACACTATAACTCTTGGTGTAAATATTCATTATGAACGGCCGTTTGGAGAGTTTACGAAATTACACATGCGCGCGCGTGCACACACATATCAAATAAACCGTATCCTCAATCGTAAAGGCAATAAAGTGCATTGTTATATACACCGGCCAAAATAAAAACTTTCTGCTTTGCTTGATACATGTTAGATGATTTAAACTGTTTCTCAGAGCAAAAAAAACTGTTCGCCTGAGAGCTTCGCCACGTAACACTGTAACTTATTCACTCACGGTCTGATGATCTCTGACATACCATCAACATCTCAGTGAGTGAACAAGTACAGAGTTACGTGGCGAAAGCTCTCAGGTGAGCAATATTTTTGCTTTGAAATAACAGTTTGAAAATCATCTAATCACATCATAAAACCTTGCGAAGACTATTCTTCAGAAAGAATAAATTATCTTTTGTGTTTGGAAGTTAAATGTCCATCTCAATACATGAGGTACTGGATGCGCAATATATAATCTAGCAGATATACAAAAGTAGATACCCCGGAGTAGATAGGCGTTTAGACCGAGACTACATATGGTACTGGTTTTGGCAGTGGCGTGCAACTATTGCTTACAAAGCGTAACTACACTTTAGTTGTTGTTAATATTTTTAGACTTTTTCTCTATTAATTTTACAACTATTTGACGCCACACGTTCTAGATCATGTTTTAATAATAATGTGTCAATTTGTTTCATGGTATGTTTTAAAACTAATGCATGCGTTCGTCGTTTGTTAACACTGAAAAGGATAAGTGGTTGCTCGCCTACTTTAAGATCAGCACCGATGTAAAACCAACACGTGCCTACCTTGATGAGGGATTTCAGTCGCCATGGGATCAAAGAAAAAATATGCTTGCTAAGGACTTTGGTTACGCATATCGGAGGAAGTAACTGATTTCTGCGCAGTATTATTTTCTAATTATACTTTAACAACTACGGGCTTGTCAATTCAAAATTGCACTTTGATTGAAAAATGAATAAAATGTCATCACAATTCATTTCCTAATATCAGTGACGCAGTAGATATACCGTCATGCCGCATTGACGCGACAAATAATGAGCACTGTTGATATCCAGTAGATCCGCTCTTTATGCAGAGGATAAAGCACTAATTACAATTTACTTTTCAACTTATGGGGTATAACAATGGCTCTGTACTTCCGATAAAAAGGATTTCAGGGCTCATCACCATAATTAAGATGGAGCTATTTTTTTTCATGACGCAAAGCCCAAGATATCGTCCCTCTTTCCATTCACTAAAAAATAACTTTAGGCTTCTACTGTGCGTTTCAATTAACTTTGCCCATATATTGCATTTTGTTTATTTAATATTCAATCTTGAAGACGAACAAAAACCATGAAGAAAGTTGTTTGTTTTTTTTTGGCAAGACTGTGACCTAACATCTTTGTGCAGAAACAAACTTAACTTACAGTAACGTGCCGCGTAACCCATTTCTTTTCATTGACGTGTTTGTTTGTTAGCATAAGGGTCGCTAGACCCCCCTTTGTATTCTTTTAATACCTGGTGGTAACATGAATAGAAATGAGTAGTCCCCGCGCAATATGTTATGGATCTTGGTTCCGACAAAAATGTTAGTGGGTCAAGCGTACCAATCAACATTCCATCCACCGTGAGTTTTGTTCACATTATTTCTTTTTTCAATAAATGATGGAAATATACAGTCAACATTTTGAACTCACAGTAAGAACCCAAAGTTATTTTTTATATATCGCGAACGAGGCCAGCTCAATCCAAACTGGGTAGACGTTCATATATAATTCCAAAGTATACAAAAGATTTGGCCATTGATTCCGTCCTGCGCTACTGCACAACATCATACAGTGCATGACGGATCAAAGGCACTACCTAATCTGCGTACTTGAGACTTCTTGTGAACGTATACCCTAAACCTGGGCGGGGATTAATTCGTCTATACGCCTGACTCTATTCAACTGCATGGACAGTAAGAAGGCTCTGTGCAGTTCCAACTAAACAAAAGGGGAATCCGAAGAGCTTGTCCGCTGAATACCAGATGGAGTACTTGTCAATAAATGCCATTATTTGCTTGAGTTCATGTATCGTAGTGTATGTCCTTTGATCCACTGAATATTCATAAAAGAAATTGTAGATGGCATTTTATTCATTTTCATGAAAATGTGCAAAAATTGAAAAAAATTGATATGGGCATTTATTAATCAACTTTATTATTATTTATGGTTGGAAAATGGTCACTTCTGCGAAGTATGGAACCAAAATAACAATTTTCCTTGATCCCATTGCCACAATCAGTGTTTCTAATCGCATGTTTTTGTGTGCGCCATCTCATGTGACACTAATATTTTTGAAAACCTTCAATTTAACAAAAATATTTGGAAAACCGAGGTGGACAGATGAAATTCCTTCTACACATTTACCATATTTACCAGTTCACACGGGGTGGGAGATATGCTGAGATATTGGCGAATAGTCGATGGGCCAAGTTTTATAGGTAGTTTTAAATATTATCTGCATAACATGGACTAAAACTAGCTCTCTATATAAAACTACGATATTACCTTCATTACCGGGTTCCCAAAAGACAATCCCCGGTGGATTAATTTCAAAATTAACTGAGAACTATTTCAAAGCTGTGACAGATTCTAAAGGGCTAACTATTTTCATACATCCTATCTAATTTTCGTCTCGATCTGGGCTCGAGGTTTTTGACAACAAGACTATTACTCATTATACCTCAAATTCTCCCATTCAAGAATTTTCCTTGAAACGGGTTCAACGTGAGACTTCTCCTGTTATAGAAATCTTCTGTGACCCCTTATATCCGCTCTGTTGTTTTTTATTAGGTTGAGTTTTGCTGTAGTAATTAAAACATTGTACTAAAATAGTGAGTAATTATTGTCCCCGGGCCTTTCATCGTTCCGGTGCTTTCATGTAATTTTCTGAACCTCTATTTAGAGGAATAGTTGCTTAGCAACTTGAAAAAATTGAATGTTTTATTTCGTATGTCGTTAAGGGTGTCCGTGTGAATATTGTGTACTTACATCTGTGTGGATTATACCAAAGAAGTGAAATAGTACTAATGGATTTTGACGGGCTTTCTTATTGGCCACTGATAGACAAAACACACACCAGTATAACTGAAATCAAATTTGAGTTACATCAAAACGCTATGACAGGTGTCCGCATGAGAGGGAGCTAACATTTTCTTATTTTCAAGACTCGGTTGTATTTAAATGGTTTAATATTTACGTTTGCAAAATGATACGAGTTCATGACAAGAAAAAAAAGGATGTAAAGGATAGAGAAAATCAAAAGTGATGCTAAACCTTTTTCATACATCCTATCTCATTTTCGTCTGATCCGTCTCACAGCTTGTGGAAAACAAAAGCTATTACGCAATTATATACCTCAAATTACCAATTCAAAGATTTAAAGATCGTGTGAAACGGTTCAACTTGAAACTTGAATACCATTCCTTCTGCTATAGAATCTCGCCGTGACTCTTTATCAGTCTTTGTTTCTCATTATTTCGAGTTTGCTGTAGTATAGATAAAACGTACTAAAATAAGTGGGTATTATTTTCGCCAGGGCGTTTCATCGTCTCTTTCAGTGTAATTTTTTCCTGAACTCATATATTTTGACAGGAATAGTTGCTTAGCAACTTGGGAAAATTGAAATGGTTTTTATTTCCGTATGTCTGTTAAAATCCGTGTGTATATTGTTACTTCTCTACATCTGGGGATTACATACCAAAAGAAATGAAATAGTACGAATGGATGTTGACCGCTTTTATTTGCATCTGATAGACAAAACACCCAACCAGTAATAACTGAAATCAAATTTGAGTTACATTAAACACTATGACAGGTGTCATGACAGAGGAGAGGACATTTTCTTTATTTGTCAAAGACAGGTGGTATTTAAATGTTTAATATTCAGTTGGCAAAATGATACGAGTTCATTGACAAGAAAAAAGGTGGTAAGGATAAGAACGAAAAGATAAAATAAAAGAGAAAAATTTATTTATTTATTTATTTATTACACTTCTTCACTGGCATAAAAATGTACATAGCATATAAATTTTCAAATGATTAAAAAATATTGCACAAACTGACCAAAAACAAAGAAAACAGGGTAAAATGCCAGCAAAAATAAAACCTCTAAGTACTTAAAGGCAGACTTAAAGATTTTAAAATATAATCTTTTTGTGTATTAAAATAGTCAACTTGAATTTAAGATAGTTCCCTAAAATTCTCAATTCCAAATTTTGAGATGAATCGGAGTTTTTCTTTATGATGTTGTGAACATTGAATGTATATCACCATTAGTTTGTATAACAACAATTTTGGATCCGAAATTTTATTACGAACTTGTGATTTTCTATATGAAGGACAACGATATGAGCTTAGATATTTCACATAGTGATTGTGGACAAACAGTGCGTATAAGAAAAAAACACGATTTGTTAGAAAATTGAGGGCGGCATCTTCGGGAAACCTCTCGGCCTTTAAGCATTGCTTTAGTTGAGTATTCATCATTGTCAAACTTGTAACGACTTTAATTGGGATGCACTTACGTAATCGCCTTTGTTCTCAAAACAAATGAAGTAAATCAGGTGATAATTTAACAGTTTGAGGAGAAAAGGATAGCCTTTAAATATATTAAACAAAATATCAAAATGTTTAAATAATTTGTCCCATTTTCGGGACGCGATGTATAGGTGAAAACCGGGTGAAAATCCGATTTTCCTAACTTTTTGATGCAATCTTAGATGTTTCTAGTTACATTAGGTATGTTGGTACTTATTTTAATATCAAGGAAAGAGGAGTACCATATCTTTCCAAAAGTATCGGAAGCTTAGTAGCGAATTCACGCGGGGTGGTGACCTGTGTTTCAAACACACAGCTTGGCTAGACGAATTATTTACCTGGCAATGGAATCCGTTTTGCGTCCCGGGTATGGTTGCGTTTTTGGGTTACTTTTTTTTATCTTTCTGTGCGTTTTTGGATGACTTGGTTTATGTTGGACTCAGTATTAGTGCGGATACAATAGTGAACAAAAGGCAGGTAATATGCTTCATTTATCACAGAACTGCAAATTTAATGTACCCTCAATGCCAATAAGGTGCACCGCGATCAAGTCTGTATCATATGCTTTGTTCTCCGCCAAGAAATCACTGACGTGTCTAATTGCCATAATTGGTGAAAGAAAAGGTTACAATTTTGCACCTATACTACAGGCCAATGATATAACATGCGTGCAATACGTGCGCACGAACATCGCTTAATGCCTACGTGTTTCTCAAAAACCGCGTAATGGCCATATACTGTCTATATGACAGACGTCGCTTGAAATATACCCATTTCGTAATCAAGTCGGTTTACACTGTGGATGAACTCCCAGAGGGTTTATATCTTAAAATCTCCTTCACAGGATTACTCCGTACATCACGCAAGCTGGAAGTACGAGGCCTTACGTGCTTTAAAAATCACCAATGTAGCCTGTCTTGTTATTATAACCTAAATAACCCCACCTTTTCCTTATAATCCTAAGTAAATAATCAATATAAATTAGTCATTTCTGCTCTTTTTCGACCAATTTGAATGTTTTATATAGGTCAAGCCCCTTTGCTTCTGAGACCGTGTACTAATCTATATATACATCCGAGTCTTTATTGCTTCGTGATGCAGATCGAATGTTGCGCCAATAAGTTGGATGACCGAAGAGTAAATGTCATTTCTGTCACTGCATGTTACCTATAGAGAAGTATTCACTCTTTCAGGCTGCTGATGCTAGAAAGAAGTTGTAAACTGTACAGAATGATCTAAAAGGATTCTTTGACAAGCAAAATCAGGATTTTTAACTGCTACAGAGACGTGGAGACCTTTTATTGGTTCTGCGAAGAGTCCTTTCGGTTTAATTTAAGCTACTTTACTCATTGCGAAAATAGAATGATGGGTGCGACTGGACAGGGAATTTTGTCCCGCAAACATTTGAAAATGAAAGTGCGGCATGAGATAAAGCCCTCAATCACGCCGCCTCATTTTTATCAGTTCTCGGAATGCCTTCTATGATGTACCCTTGAATTCTCTACACTGCATTTCAAGGAATAATAATGAACGAACGATTTAATCGAATGAAACCAGTTTTAAGACAAACGGTCGTATTGTATTGAGCGCTTGCACGAGAGGTCAGGTTAACTTGGTCAAACCTGTCCTCCCGAACAACCCAAGCGTACAGAGAATACAAAAGAATCACCTGAGGAAATATTTGAAATGTTCAAGTGAACCAGGTGCATGTATTGTACTTTTCGCATGCTTGGATGATCTGGAGGGCAAGCAAAAGTCCATTCAACATAATTTATCGTCCGTGATGTAGCGGTATTTTCGCTAGGTTCGCTCCGTGATTTTTTTGTCAGGTGGGTTTTGAAGCGATTATATATTGGGCCAATGTTGTGGGTACTTTCTATCTCAATCAGCTATCTTTAATCGAGAGACCGGTCTTTTGTCGGGTTTACTTTCCAATCAGCACGGTATAGATCCCCACCACAACCACACGGAAATCAAATGGAATATCTCTTTGGGATAGTAAAATTCTTAAGTAGCAAAAAGTCATGATAGGATATGCAGATCTCGACTAGCAGAATAATTAAGAATTTGTTCTTAAGGGAGCGGTCATTATCTACGCCAAAGGTGGATGAATTTAACTTTTTTTTGCTTACATGTAAAAATTTCGCATTTCCCTCTTATTTTATGATTTCTCCATTTAAATATCGAGTTACCCCCAGCTAGCTATACTTGATGAACATTTCGGGCCCTCACTCACAAAAAAAAAAACCGGATCCCCCCCCCCCCCCTTATTCTGCATTCCCCGCCACTAGTATGAATATTGACTCTTCCCTAAAACGGGACCTTTATAATTAACCATCTTTTCACCTAATTATCTTTGACAGAAAAAATGCCCTGTATCTTGTAGACTAATATACAGGGTGAGTCCAAAAAACTTGACCCTGAATTGTGTCCGCCATTTAACATATGTGGTATCATCTGCAAGCCTAGTTCAATATCTTAATTTACTGCAAAGAATCATTCATATCGGTTTGGTATAGACTGAGCTACAGTCGTTTGAACCAAGTCATTCTCTTTTCCTTTTGCGCTCTGTCCCCGGATTCACATTGCTTAGTTGGCCGCCGTGCATTCAAATGGGAATCCGTGGATAGGGGTAAATCTGACTACTTGATTCAAAAGACTGTAGTTCGGCCTATACTTATCGGATTGGAATTATCTTAGCGGCAATAAAGATTAATAAGTAGGCTTTCCGATAATACCAGATATGTTAGATGTTATATTATTTAAAAAAATCAAAATGGCGGACGCAATCAGGGTCAAGTTTGTTTTTTTGACTCCCCCGTCATTTCACCCTCTTATATGGAAAATGGATTGAAAATTGAGGGCGGGCTGGTGGGTCGGGGAGTCCTCATAGAGAGACGGGTGGGAGGAGCAGGGCATGGTTGCACAAGGTGCCGGGCGCATGAGGCAACCGCTCCATGGGTTATAATGAGCAGAATTGGGGAAATAATGCCAAGTGGATAAAGAAAAAGTAGATACAGATAATTGCCAAAACTTAGCTTGGGTATGAGCTGATTTTTACTAATCTGTAAGTGTAAGTGTGGGCGGGAAATGTGAAGCTCAAAACCCTGGGGAGTTGGTGGTAGAAAATCTAGCATTGACTGATCAAATAATCTTTGGCATGCTAACCAGCAGAGTGAACAGACTTGTGCTCGGAATCAGCACGAATGGTAGCTGGTGACTTTTGACCCATATCTGTGTTTCAAAACAGGATCAACCTTTGACCGTAAATGGTGTCCGGAAAGGATATTTTTTCAAAGTTTCATATTTTATTCCCTGGATGACCACTAACCCCAGATCCATTATTTGACCTCTTATCAGTTCTGTTGTGTTTTCCAGACCAAAAGATATTTCTTCTTATTGAATATGTTTGCAACATCAAAAGAAACTGTCTCCTCCCTGAAATTTGAACATTGTCCTGTGTGTAATCATGACACCTGGTACCAATCTGTGAACACCCCATTATGTGACCCCAACCACCAGGGGATCTTGTGAATCTTGTTTGAAAACTTCAATCACATGATAATAGCCTTAAATTTATAGAAGAATTCAAGAATACCCCTTTAATCAGCAATTGTAGTATTTGGGCCAAATCTGTGAACAGAAGAAATAATTCGTAGAATTTCGAGGAATGCCCCTTTAATTGATAATTGTAGCATTTGGGCCTAATCTGTGAACACCCCATTTGATGAAGCCCCTACAGGGATCCTGTGAGCAAATCTCGTGTTGATAGCCTTTAATTTGCAAGAGAATGGATTCATAGATTTTCAAGGAATACCCCTTTAATTGGTAATTGTGGCATTTGGGCCAAAAACTGTGAACACCCCATGTGATGAAGCCCCTACCAGGGTATCATGTGAGCGAATCTTGTGATGATAGCCTTTAATTTGCGAGAGAAGAATGAATTCATAGATTTTCAAGGAATGCCCCTTTAATTGGCAATTGTGACATTTGGGCCAAATCTGTGAACACCCCATTTGATGAAGCCCCTACAGGGATCCTGTGAGCAAATCTCGTGTTGATAGCCTTTAATTTGCAAGAGAATGGATTCATAGATTTTCAAGGAATGCCCCTTTAATTGGTATTTGTGGCATTTGATCCTAATCTGTGAACACCCCATATGCAGCCGCGATACCAAGGGATCCTGTGAACGAATCTTGCGATGATAACCTTTAATTTGCAGGAGAAGAAGGAATTCATAGATTTTCAAGAAATGCCCCTTTAATTGATAATTGTAGCATTTGGGCCTAATCTGTGAACACCCCGTATGCAGATGTACTAGTGGATCTTGAGAGCGAATCTGGTAATGATAGTCTTTGATTTGTATGAGAAGAAGGAATTAATCAATTTTCAGAGAATGTCTCTTTAATTGGCATACATGACCATTGATCCAAAACTGTGAACACCCTATATGCGGCATGTGGTCAGTGGTTCTTCTGACCAATTTTGGCTGAAATCGGCCCATGCGTTTAGCACTAGATAACACTGGTAGCATTTAAGGAGTCGGCCCGGGGGCACTCGTATTTTCACTCAAGGACCCCATTGTTCAGAAAATAATAGCAAATTTGTCACCACAAAAACCCTATTTATGGTCAATTTGGCTCTCACCCAAAGACCATATGTTTTGCATGTGCACTAGCTGTCACTGATTTCCCCTGAGTTCGAAAGTGCCAGCCTTACACCTGTGTTCCACTTCATACATGTATATGAGTGCCTCCCTCGGAAAAGGAGCGTTTGCCAGAAAGAAGAAGAAACTTAGTAACCACAATATTTGAATGGCTATACCAGCTAACATAATGACCACATAAAGTGAATAATATTTATGTTAGCTGGTATAGCCAGCTAACATATTGTGGTTACACAGTTTCTTCTTCTTCTGGCAACGCTCCTTTTCCGAGGAAGGCACTCACATATGAAGTGGAACACAGGTGTCATGTAAGGGTGGCACTTTCGAACTCAGGGGAAATCAGTGACAGCTAGTGCACATGCAAAACACAGTGGTCTTTGGGTGAGAGCCAAATTGACCATAAATTGGGTTTTTGTAGGTGACAACTTTGCTATTTTATGAACAATGGGGTCCTTGAGTGAAAAATAGTAGTGCCCCCGGGCCGACTCCTTAAATGCTACCAGAGCTATCTAGTGCTAAACGCATGGGCCGATTTCAGCCAAATTTGGTCAGAAGAACCACTGACCCATGCCGCATATAGGGGGTTCACAGTTTGGGATCAAAGGTCATGTATGCTGATTAAAGGGGCATTCTCTGAAAATTGATTAATTCCTTCTTCTCATACAAATCAAAGACTACCATTACCAATTCGCTCTCAAGATCCGCCAGTACATGCTGCATACGGGGTGTTCACAGATTAGGCCCAAATGCTACAATTATCAATTAAAGGGGCATTCCTTGAAAATCTATGAATCCATTCTCTTGCAAATTAAAGCTATCATCATGAGATTCGTTCATAGGATCCCCTTGTATAGAGGCTGCATACGGGGTGTTCACCGATTAGGATCAAATGCCACAATTACCAATTAAAGGGGCATTCCTTGAAAATCTATGAATCCATTCTCTTGCAAATTAAAGCTATCATCACGAGATTCGCTCACAGGATTCAGCTGGTTGGGGCTTCATCAAATGGGTGTTCACAGATTGGACCAAATGCCACAATTACCAATTAAAGGGGTATTTCTTGAAAATCTATGAATTCCTCCTCTGCAAATTAAAGCTATCATCATGAGATTGCTCACAGGATTCCTGGTAGGGGGCTTGATAAGGGGCTTGTTCACAGATTGGACCAAATGCCACAATTACCAATTAAAGGGGCATTCCTCGAAAATCTACGAATTATTTCTCTCACAGATTTGGCCAAATACTACCATTGCTGATATAAAGGGATTAAAGGGCTATTATCATGTGGTTGAAGTTTTCAAACAAGATTCACAAAATCCCCTGGTAGGGTCACATAATGGGGTGTTCACAGATTGGAACCAGGTGTCATGATTACACATAGGACAATAATGATCAAATTTCAGGGAAAGTTTCGTTTTGATGTGGCAAACATGTTGGAGGTCCGCCATTCTGGGGTCAGAGGTCATTCACGGGTCAAATATAACAAATATAAGAAGAATTTCTTTTGGGTCGGAAAAAAAAACAGAAACTATCATTTTAAGATCAGGGTTCAAATAATGGAGCTGGGGTGGTTTTAGTGGTCATTCCAGGTAAATGTGAAACTTGAAAATCAATCCTTCCCGACACCATTTTGAGTCAAGGTTTATTCATGTTTGAACACCAGAAGATATGGGTCAAAATTCACCAGCTAACATTCGTGCTCGCTTCGAGCACAGTCTAGTTCACTATTACTGCGTCAATTGTTGACATTGATCATGTGAATTAAGTAACGATTTCTAATAATATCACATTTTTGGAAATATAGCTTATGACGTCATTATTACGTCATAATATATCATATCAAGCAAATATGTATAAAATTGAATAAACCAGATATAAACCGTCATTTTGATACTAAAAATATACATCATTTGAATGCGTTTAATGAAACTAGAAGGGAGAATTGAAACCAACCCTTTTCTAGGCCTTCAGACGACGTGTAACAAAAATGGGTCGGGAGGTTGCCCGGAGGTCAAAAGTTAAATAATAATATGCACTTTAACATCTGCATTTAAAAACACACGTGACTTAAAGTTTGATGAATCAATAGTCATAGTGAAAAACAGAAGTTTTTTGTGATAATTTATCTATTTATTCATACCTGAATACAGACGATTTCAATCATATGTGTTTTAACCCCTGTTTTATTATCAATTTGCAAGACATATTTCATCACACTCCATTAAAACCCATCAAAACGAAAGTAACTGATCAATCCATTTATCGCATACATACTCAAATATTCCTAGTAGCGTAGCGTCATCAAAAGGGTTAAGTGTTCTCAGTGGATCAAATGCAAACTTCGGTAATTCCCATAGGGATATCCCACAAAATATCAACGTTTCAGCACACATTAACACATAATATTACACGCATGATTTATCTAAAAAACAGATTATCATTATGGTGGAAAAAAGTTGCGATTAAGATTCAGTTACTACGGTTGCTCCATTACAAAACGGGTTCTACTTTTATACTGATTTTAAAGCTATGAATAGAGCACTCTTCTTAAATATCCCAATTTGAGATTTTATGTAATTTTTTGACACTGATAACAGATTAGCTCTCAAAATGAAGTGAAAATTTCAATGTTTAACATGATTTGAACTTTGGACAATGCATACACCCATAGGACATTGTGTATAAGCTTACAAGGAGTCCAATGGACACATAAAGTAGGGTTTTAATTATTCTCGTACAAACAAAAGTAAGCCAGCTAAAATAAATCCATCAAGAAAATTGAAAACTAATGGTAATGCAATAGGGGGGTCTCAAACAAATGTGCCAAAGGTAATCCATTATCTGGGATTGTCTTAGTGATACTGAACATAGGTAGGTGTAATGGCCATGGCAAGTTATGTTTGAGACTGATTTTGTACTCAGACGTGTATGGCAAGCTAACCATTTTTTCCGATTTGTTGAACATTTAGCTTGCCATAGACGTGTAGCAAGTGATTGTTGCAAATGGAGTGGCATTGTAATGCTGACCATATGAACGTTTTAATAAATATGCAACGCTCTACAAACAGGTTTCATAATATAGTTAAAATATAAATTAGTGAAAAAACTTTTTGAGGAGTTTAAACACTTGGCTCTAAGTTTTTATGTAAATTGTTTCTAGTCAACGCAGCGAAGTTCCTACTGAAAGAAACGGCACTGAGAAGGATTTTTAATTATATGGCATTTGTAGACGATTCTTTTCATGGTCCGTGTTTCAGACTTACTAAACATCACTGGGGAAAGTAATCTGTGAGCTCTTCACCCACCTGATTAAGCTGAGCTGGCACCTGGACTAAATTCCATTTATACAAGTGTATGTATTGCAACCAGAGAGTGTTTTGAGTCAATCCCACAATGCACCAGTTTGGGGAATTTTCATCTCAATAGGGTCATGTGATCCCTCCAAAATCATATTCTTAACACATAAAAAAACCTGACTTTTACACTCATTTTCGCCCCCAAAGTGTTAGTACTTAGGGAATTTTTAGCATGATCATGACATGTTTTGTGGTCCTCTAGCTTCTTGTACACTTTTTATCCCCAAGTATTGACACGAGTTTTGTACAGTACAGTATAGGCAAATTGCAATGCATTATGGGATTGGTTCTGTATTGCAACTAAGTGGCACCAAAAGTTATTTTAAAAAACTCAAATGGAACCTAATCAGTACCCTATTTACTTCTTAATTGAAAATGGTAAAATTTGTCTGTTACAATGTACTGAATTAGAATTTTGATAGGCTTCTTTCGAATAGCAAACGACTGTAAGTAAAAAGGTTTGTCTTAACCATGCGTATAAATGGAGTCGCATATTAGATTGTTCCAATTTTCGTCTTTTTTTAGTTGTCACAAAAAACATGAAAACAAAATTGGCCCCGAAGCGAAAGTGGGCCAAAAACTCAATTCAAAAAAATAAAAAACACAACCTTTTTGCCAAATGTATATAGTGAGACAACTCTTTTTTTCATTGGTATTATTTAAATACTTAATATAAAAAAAAAAAAAAAAAAAATTATGTCCGTCCATGATGAAATAGTGCCACCTCGAGAAAATAACCTCTAACTTGACTTGCCCGAACTATTAAAACAACTAATGGATGAGCGTAGACACGGACATGGCGCTATTTCCCGGCTATTTCACATTGGAAGGCCGTTTCCAGCAGCCGTTGAATTATTATCGGGGATCCCCGATAATAATTATTCTAGTACGAAATTCCTTCGTTTGTGACACATAGACATTTTCGAGCTTAACCATTCACAGGTATAGTTTACTGGCCAGTTACCAATGCAACCGTGTAAAAATCTCCAATTTTTGAAAAATTGGGGGCGCCCTTCAAAAAATGTGCTAATATTGCTTTAATGCCCAAAAAGGTTTGTCTCAACCATGCGTATAAATGGAGTCGCATATTAGATTGTTCCAATTTTCGTCTTTTTTTAGTTGTCACAAAAAACATGAAAACAAAATTGGCCCCGAAGCGAAAGTGGGCCAAAAACACAATTCAAAAAAATAAAAAACACAACCTTTTTGCCAAATGTATATAGTGAGACAACTCTTTTTTTTCATTGGTATTATTCAAATACTTAATATGAAACCTACAATCCTGGAAAAAATATTTGAACACTTCGCGTGTTTTGGGGAAATATGCCACTGTTTTGTTGTTCTTGTGGCCGTTAGGGGTGATGCGGTTGCCTGGTCACAGACCATTTTCTCTTTTATAAGAAAGTTAAGCCAGTGACAACACACCAGATTAATTTTGATTTCAGACTCGGAATTCTAATGCTGATTATGCTGTTAATTGTCAAGTACACATACGACATATGCAATTAATAATCTAATGTGTGATGGGGGTATTTAACTTAGAGGCTGACTCAGAAATTTCCCGCGGATAGCGCCCACGATTTTTTTTAACAAATCGGGTTTTTTTTTTACATAATGCTTGTCCATATACTAATCACTGTGTGAAGTACCTAAGCTCAAATCGATATCCTTCAAGTAGAAAACCACAATTTTGTAATAAAATTCCGGATCAATATTTTTTTATACCCTTATACACAGTATCCTATGGTACTGTTTTATATACAACTACATCGAAACTAAAAATCCGATTCATCTCAAACCTTGGAATTGAGAATTTTAGATAACCATCTTTAGTTGTAGTTGACTATTTTTAATTAATACAAAAAAATATATTTCGAAATCTCTAAGGCAGCCTTTAAAGGACTAGTTCGCCCTAAAAATATTCCAATATAATGAAATGAACACTTACTGATTGATTCCACTTATTTGAAAACAATTTAATGTTTACATCCTATAAAAAACATGAGTAGTAACTGATATTATTTTGCCACGGACAGTCAAAGGATGTTGACATTACTGACCAGCATTTATCAAATTTGAAAAGCATATAGGCATTAGCTCACATACCATTGCTATTGTAGAATACCGCTAATCAACCTGGCACCTGTCAGATGAATATCTTACTGCAAGCCTGCAGAATACAATGTCTGAATGCTATTCAACTGTGCCATATTAAAGCCTGTTGGATACACAATTCTGGCAGAGATGTGAACATTTTAATATGCCTGTGGAAATTAATGCTAAAGAATGTCAGTAACTCCCCGAGTAACTCAAACACTGTTCTACCGAATATTAACATCCAAACTTGTTTTCAAATTAGTGGAAATGATTTCGGTAAATGATTTCGGTCCATGATGTGTAAATATTTTCTATTCCGAACTGATCCTTTAATCTTCAGGGGTCAAGAAAATCTTCAAATTGATTGACAATACCGTACAACAATATCACCTAACTGTTAGTAAATTTTGCGTTTTCCTTGGCTGACCATCATTGAATACAGAGTTTTCAGGTAAAAAAAATGTGTATGGTACTTTTGTAGTATGGAAACAGGCTTACGAGCCACATTTTCTTTTAACATGTCATGTTAAAATACTTATAGACACTTTGATGAGGTAACATCTTTCAATGTACATCTCTGCTCAAATAAATTTATCGAATAACATGAACATCAAAAATCATAAAGTGGCAAAGAAACACAACATAGCTATAATTTGAAGTTAAAATAACGCCATACAGAGCAGAATGCAGACAACCAATCAAAATATTAATATCAAAAAAAAAAAAAAAAAAAAAATCCGTAACTTATTGCTTAACTTCATTTCTATTCAATTTACCGCGTTTTCAGAAGAAAATTTAGTGTCAACGACCTATATTATAATGTACACTGGTTAGTTATTGTGAGAGAGGACGGGTATTTGTCACTCAACCCGAATCGTGGAGGTGGTAACACCTGGCTATAACAATGGCCCTACATACCCGGCCCATTGTAATATCTTTAGCTCATGGTTTGCTGAAGTCTATACATATCCATTGGTCTCTGATATTGGGAAAAAGAAATTGAGGTGACATTTTATATATTTTTAAGAAAATGTGCGAGTTTTATGTGCGGGAACAGACAGTTATGTGATCGTAATAATTTATTATGAATTTACACTTGATTTTCCCTTAGCCCCCAGATGGGGACTACAGAATTTGTTATACAGTTGGTTATTTGGTCCACGTCCCATGGTCTATACTGCAAGCCTGCAGAATACAATGCCTGAATGCTATTCAACTGTGCCATATTAAAGCCTGTTGGATACACAATTCTGGCAGGGATGTGAACATTTTAATATGCCTGTGGAAATTAATGCTAAAGAATGTCAGTAACTCCCCGAGTAACTCAAACACTGTTCTACCGAATATTAACATCCAAACTTGTTTTCAAATTAGTGGAAATGATTTCGGTAAATGATTTCGGTCCATGATGTGTAAATATTTTCTATTCCGAACTGGTCCTTTAATCTTCAGGGGTCAAGAAAATCTTCAAATTGATTGACAATACCGTACAACAATATCACCTAACTGTTAGTAAATTTTGCATTTTCCTTGGCTGACCATCATTGAATACAGAGTTTTCAGGTAAAAAAATGTGTATGGTACTTTTGTAGTATGGAAACAGGCTTACGAGCCACATTTTCTTTTAACATGTCATGTTAAAATACTTATAGACACTTTGATGAGGTAACATCTTTCAATGTACATCTCTGCTCAAATAAATTTATCGAATAACATGAACATCAAAAATCATAAAGTGGCAAAGAAACACAACATAGCTATAATTTGAAGTTAAAATAACGCCATACAGAGCAGAATGCAGACAACCAATCAAAATATTAATATCAAAAAAAAAAAAAAAAAAAAAATCCGTAACTTATTGCTTAACTTCATTTCTATTCAATTTACCGCGTTTTCAGAAGAAAATTTAGTGTCAACGACCTATATTATAATGTACACTGGTTAGTTATTGTGAGAGAGGACGGGTATTTGTCACTCAACCCGAATCGTGGAGGTGGTAACACCTGGCTATAACAATGGCCCTACATACCCGGCCCATTGTAATATCTTTAGCTCATGGTTTGCTGAAGTCTATACATATCCATTGGTCTCTGATATTGGGAAAAAGAAATTGAGGTGACATTTTATATATTTTTAAGAAAATGTGCGAGTTTTATGTGCGGGAACAGACAGTTATGTGATCGTAATAATTTATTATGAATTTACACTTGATTTTCCCTTAGCCCCCAGATGGGGACTACAGAATTTGTTATACAGTTGGTTATTTGGTCCACGTCCCATGGTCTATACTGCAAGCCTGCAGAATACAATGCCTGAATGCTATTCAACTGTGCCATATTAAAGCCTGTTGGATACACAATTCTGGCAGGGATGTGAACATTTTAATATGCCTGTGGAAATTAATGCTAAAGAATGTCAGTAACTCCCCGAGTAACTCAAACACTGTTCTACCGAATATTAACATCCAAACTTGTTTTCAAATTAGTGGAAATGATTTCGGTAAATGATTTCGGTCCATGATGTGTAAATATTTTCTATTCCGAACTGGTCCTTTAATCTTCAGGGGTCAAGAAAATCTTCAAATTGATTGACAATACCGTACAACAATATCACCTAACTGTTAGTAAATTTTGCATTTTCCTTGGCTGACCATCATTGAATACAGAGTTTTCAGGTAAAAAAATGTGTATGGTACTTTTGTAGTATGGAAACAGGCTTACGAGCCACATTTTCTTTTAACATGTCATGTTAAAATACTTATAGACACTTTGATGAGGTAACATCTTTCAATGTACATCTCTGCTCAAATAAATTTATCGAATAACATGAACATCAAAAATCATAAAGTGGCAAAGAAACACAACATAGCTATAATTTGAAGTTAAAATAACGCCATACAGAGCAGAATGCAGACAACCAATCAAAATATTAATATCTAAAAAACTTCAGTATTATTGCTGACTGCGTATTCTTTACTAAATTACTCAAGGCGTACACTTTAATTCTCTGCATTCTGCCTCTATGCATATTTTGCTCCAACAATTCTTTGTTAGTGCATATTTAGCTTTAAACGCACGTCAGTGTCCGCCAGCGCTTTCATTACGAACATTGAATATCGCACTGACATCACTGATTCGAGGAAGATAAATGCACTATAGCTTATTCTTGTTACAAAAGTTGTATAACCTTCAAAATGCTCTTTAAGTTGTATAAAAACGAAAACTAAGTTGTATATAAACGAAAACTATGCTTTGGCTTCTGGAGTTCAACTTTGGCGGAATTCAAATTGATAACCGCTATCTTTGGTCGCTAGTGTTACTCAAATTTAGAGTCGTCGGGTAACTTTCATGTTGAAAGCAATTGGACGTGTCGTCAGTCCGTACACCGATTTTGTGCTTGGAGGTTCGTCATCTTCAGCTTTAAGGTTACACTGGTGCAAAAGAGTGGTGACGTAGAGAAAGAGTTCCATTCGGGCGATCTCAGATCCTAGGCATCGGCGTCTCCCGGCGCTGAAGGGCAAAAAAGATTCAGTCTTGGAAGAATCAATCTGCGATCCATCGGCAATCAAAAATCGACGGGGATTGAATTCCTCCGGTTTGTCCCACTTTCGCGAGTCATGATTGGCCGAATAAAGGTTGACGAAGATGACTGAGTCTTTGGGGATGAAGTATTCTGACAGAATTGTATCTCGCGTTGTGCTGTGTGGTATGGTGAAGGGAACCACAGATGAATGGCGCAAAACCTCCAAGATAAAGGCTTCCGTCAACGGCAGATGACCGCGATCACTGAGATTGGGAAATCTATCACGACCAATTACTGCGTCTAGTTCGTCCTGTATCTGCTTCTGGATGTCTTGGTGCAGAATTGCCTGTAACAGAGTCCAGTGTAGAGTAGCAGACACAGTATCGAACCCAGCCCCGAAGAGATCATAAACAGTGCTTTGTAGAATCTCTCGAGTTATGTTCAAACGTTCAAGCTCTTCTTGGTCTCGGCGATTACTAGTTGTGATCAGAAAATCCAGAATATCATTTTCTGATCCATCCTCATACTGTTCATTATGATCTTCAATGGAAGAGCCAAACCAGTCTTTAAAGTTTGTAAGTACCCGTCGGAGATTTTGCATTGTCTTGTTGGGAAGGTACCGCAACCATGGCATAAAATCGACTGGGTTTCCACTGCCTGCTGCGGTACTAAAATCGTCACTCATTTCTAAAAAATCTAGCAGCTTCTGGTCACTCAGGGAATGCCTCTTACCGAGAATAAAGGAACACATGATATTACTGACTGAGAGTTTTAATGTGTTAGAAGGATCTAGCACATTCTCACCTTCATTGTTGTTGCTCCAGTGATCAATTAAATACTGGACCTCTTCGGAAATTTTAGCTTCTACGTTAGAAGATTGTCTACCAGATGCGAAGTGTCGCATCGTGCTCTCTGCAAGCTTTCGGTGCAGTTTCCATCCGGTGCTGTAATTAGAGAAAGTCATGCTCCCTCCTAGGATCTCTTTCATGGTTTCAAATGAGGCAAAATCCGGTCGGCCGGCAAAATCAATGGACTGACGCACAAGAGCCTGGCGGATGGTGTCCACACCATTAAGAACAACTATGGGACGACTACCAATGCGAATCTGGTAAACATCACCGTATTTCTGGGCTAGTTGAGCAAGGTTGACATGCGGGGCTTCACCAAGATCTAGAATATTACCAAGCAAAGGTAGTCCTCTCGGGCCTGGTAAAGGCTTGCCCTTTTCTTGCTGCATGATGTTGTATACAAGTTCACAATTTCACAAAGTTTTTATAGGACTGCTTGATCACTTAAATTAGATGTATTTTCAACTGGAGATAAATGTTGCGGATGTTGATTTGCAACTTTTCTCTGAAATCGTATCTGTTACAGATGGTTTGAAATGATTTAATTTCGGAGAACCACACATCCAGGAATACGAACGCCTTGGGTACAAGCGATTGATGTGAAGATATAACAACAGTTCACGCAAGACACTTCAAACACAATAATCTGTTAACGTTTACTTTCAACCTTGCACCAGTGTATATCATCACCAATTCAGTCGAAGACGGCACTTCACAAAGTGAATGGAAGAGAAGATGCGTGCGGGGTTTTTATTTCGCATCATTGCACTGATTCCCGTCTAAAGCGATCACGCATGGGTGACTGACTGACACGCAAATTCTCATGCTGGCTTATTAAGTAGTCCTTCATCAGCCCGGGATAAGTTTGCGTTTACTCGCCATCGGCTATTGACCCGTCAATCAGAGCCGCGATTAGAAAGGTCCTTGTCCTTTATCACTGAGCAGAAAGTTTTTAAACCCTCCCACTACAGAACGACGTAATACAAGCACTAGCTGTCTGTAACGTAAAAGGGGTCGGGCCTAAATTAAGTTTGTCACCACGCATGATCCAAAGCTCTAACTCGTCACGCTAAACAGAAGCAATACAGACTAGTTTCTAAACTCCGGGCTGTTTATTGGTATTATATAAACAGCGAGTCTAGTTCGCAAAATTAGTTCCCAATTGGTTTGCGTCACGGAGGCAATGCACGTTCCATGTAATACAGACTCAGCTTTGAAATAGCTTATTTGCAACCACAAGTCGATTTGTATTTAGAAACTCTGGTCTGCTTTTTTTCCATCAATTATTTCTCAAGTCAAAGAGAATAGGCAGAGTGCCTATTTTGTGCATTGAAAGAATGCCACTTAGGAAAATAATAAATATTACACTTCGCCCTTTAAAATGTAATATTAAGTCTTTCAGGCGGGGACCGTCACCGGGCCGCGCCGTCTCCAATATAAATTGTGTTTAGGAGTTAAAACCGTAATCCTGGTGTTAGAAGAGTAGGGTAGCCAAAAAGTTGCGCAATGGGGACCGGATCAAGGTCAAGAGGATCAAGAGGACACTACGCTAAAAAGTTAATATGTATGAGATGGGTATGAGAGTTTGGTCACATAATCTCTCCGTGATCGAATCCTCTGCCCCTTGTATAGGTTTTCCTAGTTAGTTTAAAACTTTTTTCATTATATTTCATATCTCGTTAAGTTGCGTTTCGTCCCAAGAAAACGGAAATGTGCGTTGGTTTAAAACGATTTCGTCTTTGGTCAATTATATTAAACATTTGATCAATTAGTGCTATGTCACTATTTGGCTTGTCCTGGCTATATAGCCAATTGTTATAAAGAAATAAATAAATAAATAAATAAAGTTAACTTTATTTTCGTACATTTTCGTAAAAAAATCAATTTAATTTGGTGTCACCCATGGCCCATCACCTAAATGTGCAAAGCAATTTCGTCTTTGGTCATTTAATTTTTCACTTTAGGGCCCTCATTATATTTTCGTCTCGTGGGTGTAGGTTATAGGCCTTGCTAAGTTAGGCCTATATATCAGCAACATTTATCATAATCTATCTACCTTCCTTTCTTTCTTCACCTCATTTTTCTTTCTTCACCTCATTTTTCTTTCTTCACCTCATTTTCTTTCTTTCTTCACCTCATTTTTCTTTCTTCACCTCATTTTTCTTTCTTCACCTCATTTTTCTTTCTTCACCTCATTTTTCTTTCTTCACCTCATTTTTCTTTCTTCACCTCATTTTCTTTCTTTCTTCACCTCATTTTTCTTTCTTTACTTTTAATATCATTTTTATTTCTTTATTCTTTTTTCCTAATCTTGTTCTGTATTATTTGTGATTGGTATATAAACAAAGGAAAAGACAGAAAATATGATACATTTTGCTGATGTTACAGGCCTAGCTTTTAGTCATGGCCTATACATACTGCACACGAGACGAAATATACTGAGCTAAAATTGAAATTATATGACCAAAGACGAAATTGCTTTTTACATTCAGATGATGAGCCATGGATACGACGATATCAAATTGATTTTGGCGATATTGCATGAAAATAAGGTTAATTTTATTGAACAAATGTTTAATATAATGGACCAAAGACGAAATTGTTTTGGACAAATGCATATTTCGGTTTTCTTTGGACGAAAAACAAATTAACGAGATATGAAATATAATGAAAAATATTTTAAACTAACTGGGAAAACCTAATAAAGTCCCAGGTTTTCCTACTTGATTATAATTTGGGTATGGTAAGAAATCTAGGTCAGGGTAATCCATGTTTTAAATTCGGTTGACATTCTATCATAAAAGTGTAATGTGCACGACATGTGTTTTTTTTTCCTGTGATTGGTCTGTAAAAGATTAAAGATCAATAAAACCAAGAGAAAGGGTTTGTCTTAGCTTCCCGGTCGCATGGATGTAAAAATCACATTTTACTACCGACCGTATTACTTATTTTTAAGGTTTCAGTTTATTCACCATAAACGAGAAAAATAAGGATAAGAAGTGAACAATGGTAGGCTGATCAAATCAGAGCAGAGCTTGAACTATATTGGTCACCTCTATAAAACATTTAATTTTACTTATTAATAAGTGTAAAGACGTAAGGACAACGAAACGGCAAAGACAAGGTGCAAAACAAGACCAGACAAGACATGTGAGACAGACAGTACATTGACAATGTCAATTTAGAGATTTAATTTAATATAATATAATATATAATAATAATATAATATATTGGCTTTTATAAAGCGCCATTTCATCAAGATCACAGCGCTGTTGCCTATTATTATTACGCTGCCGTCAGGAAATCGTCACAATCATTTCGCTTCATCTAGGCCGGCAGCTGGCCAAGCGCACAATCCTATCAGCACTTAGATTGTAATATTCACCCTAACAGCTACCCGAATATCGCTTGGGTCGACGAAGCAAGTGAGGTAAAGTGCCTTGCCCAAGTGCACAACAAATTGGCCACAGCGGGGCTCGAACCCACAACCTTTGGATCATGAATCGGCTGGCAGTCATATCCACTGGACCACATGTGCCCACAAAATATATTTGGATTATGACAAAAGAGAAGGAGTGACAGAACGCCCACACAATTCGAACGGGTACATACAGCCAATAGATATCTAGTAGAATGCAATGACATAATGTTAATTGGCCAGTACAGGCCTTTCACGTTACAGGATCTATGAAGATTGCCGAGGAGGGTAATGTCACATAAGTGAAGCAGTCATCCAAAAAGTAACACAATAAACAAAATTTATAGAAACAATTAAGCAGGAACACATGAATGGAAAATACAATGTGAATGTCTTCTCAGCAATATTCAGTAAACTAGATGTGGCCAAAGTGAGGGAACGTTCAATGATAACATGATAAAAGATAGGTCTTAAACTTAATATTAAACTCTTAGGAGAAGTACAGTTACGAATGTTCATTTCAAGCAGCATCAATTTCATTCCATTCTAACGGTCCCTGTCTTCTAATTGTATGCCTTGGTCAAGAAAAACATGTAAAAGACAAAAAGGTCGTCTAAATATGCAATAAAAAGAACTTCCGCGCAGCGCATAGTTTTTTTACTAAAAACTCATAACGCTTAGGGTTTTGAGCAGAGAGTGTATTTAGTCCATCCCGCAATGCACTAGTTTGGGTAAATGTCGCCTCAATATAGTCATGTGATTCCACAAAAGTCTTATTCTTAACACATTAAAAAAAACCAAACCCCTAAGTAGCACTTTTGATTGGCAATCATGATGGGATTGGTTCAAAACACCCTCTGGGTTTTGAGCTACACAGAAGCTGAGATACTCTTTTTTGGCCTGAAGTACTCGCTTAATCTAATAGGTTTATATATATATATGATTTTGGTTACTCTTTGATTTGTTCTCTTTTTAGCCCTACGCCTACTAACTGTAATTTGTGAAAAGAGTTACATCAACTTATTGTAATTAGTGAAAACAGTTAAACAAATAGGTAATAAAGGAAGAATTTTAAAATAAAAAGTAAATTCCTATTTGAACACTCAGTATAACTTAAGGTATGTGTAAATTAAATATTTACCAAATAGGGTCTAAATGCTGAAACACAATTATCAGTAAAAATACACACATTTCACAGTTTGGTTTAGAAATAAATTACAAGTCTTAATGTGGCACTTTGAATAAGTTTTGAAAAAAAATCTTACTGTTATTCGAATTATCTTTTCAAATATTCCATAAACGTATTTTTCATGTAATCGCTAATACAAGTTGCCATTCAACAGATAATAAAGTGTTTATAAATCAATTAAATCGCAACACAGTTGAATTTTAAGAGAATTTTCAACTGTATGTTGGACACTGAATTGAGCGTCGCACTGATTTATCTTCTAATACGCATTTATTCATCACTTTGATCCGTTTACGATAGATACCATAAAAGCGTCGATTTTAAGGATACGTGCCATGGTAGGGACTCAGACGAGTGTAGTCAATTATGTCGTGCCATATGAGTTTCTATGCTAAGATGATATTCCCAATTAGATATTTTAGACACGGTTAAGAATTTAGCAACAAAGTTGAAGGCAGGAAAGAAGGAAAGAAAAAGAACAAAACAATATTATTCTCCCTCTTCTTCCTGTACTTCTTTATTATTGTCATCAGTATCATTAGCAGTAACAGCCCATCGACGATCCAACATTAGGAGTCGATTATTATCATCATTGTCGTCGTCGTCGGTTACGTCATCGTCGTCGTCATCGTCACCGTCATCATCATCGTCATCATCATCGTCATCATCATCATCATCATTGTCGCCGTCAACATCGTGATATGGATGATCATCATAATTTTCACCACAAAATTTGCTAGTTGGAGTACTTTATACGCGCTTTATAACATATTTTCAACCAAATGGTGTATTACTGGAAATGAACTCTCGTGCAATTTGTCCTGCCCTAGCCTACATAACCTTGAAATATCTATGTATTCGTATACAATTGACGCCAAATGTTCAAATACCAGACTCTTTCCTTTCATGGTTCATTTTTCAAACATCCTCTTTATTGAACAAGAAACAAAATGTCTATTGCTCAAAGGAGTTTAAAACCATCTCTGTTTCCTTAAGATATTCGTGACAATTCACTTGGTGTTAACATGGTTAAGTCGGTATAATTCCCTTCTTCTGTCATTGCGTGCATCCAACTTAAATACCTTGGACTCGAGTGTCCCTTGCGTGCGAACGAGCTGACCCTACCAAATGCTTGACCCTGGCCGTAAATTTCCTGAGTTATTGATCTTTACAATAATGCCTAAAATATCTTTAATTACTTTGTATTTTGTTCCCACAGTCTGTACACTGACCAAGAGAGATAGAGTAATCTGATGAGTCACCTTTAAATTTAAATGCATCTCGTATACTGGCAAATAGGAAAGAATGTGCTCAATTCATGTTATACAAATGATATAAAATTGTCAATTGTATAATATGAATACAACTCATACAATTCATATTCAATTCAAATTCATATTATACAATTTTTTTTATAAAAATAAATTTTGTCACCAAGCACATAAAATAGTCATTCATACCAACATGCACCCCACCCCACTTACCTATACCAATGTACTCAACTACACCCCCCCCACACACACACACACACAAATATGGAAGGATGGATGGAATGGGATCATGGGATTTGTCGGTTAAGTGGCTTGACGGATGGATTGGATGAATTGATGGGTGTATGGATGCATGACTGCATACATAAATATCCGGATGGATGGATATGTGGATGTGTGGATGGATGGATGGATTGATGATGGATGGATGGATGGATGGATGGATGGATGGATGGATGGATGGATGGATGGACGGGAAAAAAAAAAAAAAAAAAAAAAAAAAAAAAAAAAAAAAAAAAAAAAAAAAAAAAAAAAAAAAAAAAAAAAAAAAAAAAAAAAAAAAAAAAAAAAAAAAAAAAAAAAAAAAAAAAAAAAAAAAAAAAAAAAAAAAAAAAAAAAAAAAAAAAAAAAAAAAAAGGACGGACGGACGGACGGACGGATGGATGGACGGATGGATGGATGGATGGACGGACGGACGGACGGACGGGCGGACGGACGGACGGGCGGACGGACGGACGGGCGGACGGACGGACGGATGGGTGGATGGATGGATGGTGGGAGGAATGGAAATTTGTACACACACCTACGCATGATATGTTATTTTTATGATGGAGTGCTAAATATAAGTTTATAGAGTCGACCATTATAAATGTATAATTGGCTATATAGTTGTCATCTAGTGAAGATTGTTGTTTAAAAAAATGTAACAATAATATAACTGAGTGTTTTATAGCCTATATAATAAAGACTACAAATTCGCAAATAGCAGCCACGCTGTTTGAAAAATAAACAAAACTCTGATCTTTCCTTGTTTCACGTATATCTCGTTATTTATTTTGCCGGTCGGTTAATGTCCTTGGAACGGACTTCAAAGTGTTGTCACGCGATGAAAACAGCCCCTGATATTCTTTCTGTCTTTGTTATTGTGACAGATTTGATATTATTTGTATAAACTAATTTTCGTTTGTGTAACTCTAGCCCCCAGGGAATTTATTGTAAGCTATAATTACCCATATGATTTCATGTGCGTGTCAAAAACGCGCTTTATTAATGGATCAGTGACCAGCCATCACGCAAACACATGGTCTAAATTGAGCATGAACAGTACACAGTTAACTTACGGAACCTTCTAACATAGAGCAAGTACCTGGTACGTAATCTGGAAGTATACAGCAAGTACCCAGTACCCGGGGGGTTACTCAACACAAATGACCATACGGGGACGTGCCACAAACATCGGTCTCATTTTCAGCCTTCTGGTATATCAATGGCCCCTTTTTCATGCCAATTTTGGTATAGCAATGGGTCTTTTTTTGTTGGCTTCTCAATCGGAAGCCAACATTTCTAAAAATTGTTGGAAAATACTAGTAGTCCAATGTCCTCAATCTGAAGCGAAAACTTTCCAAATTTGCTTCAGTAAAATGTCAAAATTTTGAGAAAAAAATTAAGTACAGATTTTGTGAACAAATGGAATGACATCATTGTTGTAATCATTTTGTTGTATCTGACGTTAATCTGTGGTTATCTGGAAGAGCTTTTGACCAATTAACCAATGAATAGAATTGCTAGGGGTTATGACGGCCAAGAGCCACTAAATCTTGTATGTTCAAATCAAACATCAGTTTGTTCTTGAAGGTAATGCTGCCTCTCCAGACCGGAAGTTACAAATTTTGCAGTCCTTATTTTTTCACATGGGGATGTGTCAAAATTGAATATAATGTGTGTAAATACACCCTAAAATATTTTCAACAACGGGGTCATTTTTGACCCCGTTTTGAGTCAACTATGCACCGACTAAAAATGGGGTTAAAATGTTGACCACTTTTGTGGTCAAAAATGTGTGGAATGACCCTTTTTGTGGTCATAATTTTGACCCCATTTTTTAGCCGGTGCATAGTTGACTTGGCGTTTTTAGTGTGTATGTGTAAATACTGTAAATATTGAATCCATGTACGAAACATGAATAAAAAATATGTTTATGTTACTTCTGCTCATCTTTCACGTTATATTCTTCCTTAGAATTTTCCGTGCTTCTTTTTTTATAACCATCACATTAATAGTCACGGAAGCACCCAACCAGTTCATACATTGTCCCCATAATGCCTGCCATCAGAAAATCCCCGTGTACTACGATATCTATCTGACTGACGGCCTTAAACTGCTGTATTTCCTGCTTGCATACTTATTAGTATAATTAAACTTGCTTGTTCGCGTGCTGCTTGATTGTTTCCTAATCAATTACTTACGCACTCATTTCCTTGGGTATTCTGAGAGTTATTCTGTCTCACAATTCTGTTACTCATAATATCGGTGAGTCTGTGGCCATCTAGCCTTGTTTCACTTTCTTGCCATGTATTCTACCCTTGTTATCGCTTGCGAATAATTGGATTTTCATTTTTCCTGTGACAGCATGGCCCATGTGAATTATAACATGGCTTTATCAAGATTAATTTTGCAAAACATATCTGACTTTGAGAACATCGATTTGAATCATTAGTTAGCGTAATTGGCCAAAAGTACATTAACTTGGCTGATGTTCCATGCACCATTCATGATAAATGTAGGCAAATTACGGATGTTGAAGTTCCAAAGACTTATTCGTCATTTCAAAGGACTCCTTTGTACGGAAGCTCTGAAGGGACGCGCTTCCGTACCTTTGGCTACCATCAGGAATAGGAAAAAAAGTTTCAAGTCCGGCGGCATTTTCCGAAACACGCACCTACGATGCAAATATTGCAGAACGCGTTGAACAGATTTTATTTCTGGGCGTGTTCTGAATATCTCTACAAACATTATCCAGAGCACCTACAGGTGTTAAAAATCTGTTACAATTGAATAATGTTCTTAGTGCGAGTGTTTTTGAACACCTATAGGACCACATACAGAAAACGTCCGGACGCGTCAAGTGTTCTGCAATATTTGCAGTGTACAACAAACCCAACACACACACGAACGCACACATGCCCACAAACGTATCCCTGACACACACATGTGCACCCCCACACACATACACACGCACACACACACGCGCGCGCACACACGGAATGATTGGGAAATTGCACCTTTGGGAATTTTAATGGCCCCTTTTTCATGCCAATTTTGGTATAGCAATGGGTCTTTTTTTGTTGGCTTCTCAATCGGAAGCCAACATTTCTAAAAATTGTTGGAAAATACTAGTAGTCCAATGTCCTCAATCTGAAGCGAAAACTTTCCAAATTTGCTTCAGTAAAATGTCAAAATTTTGAGAAAAAAATTAAGTACAGATTTTGTGAACAAATGGAATGACATCATTGTTGTAATCATTTTGTTGTATCTGACGTTAATCTGTGGTTATCTGGAAGAGCTTTTGACCAATTAACCAATGAATAGAATTGCTAGGGGTTATGACGGCCAAGAGCCACTAAATCTTGTATGTTCAAATCAAACATCAGTTTGTTCTTGAAGGTAATGCTGCCTCTCCAGACCGGAAGTTACAAATTTTGCAGTCCTTATTTTTTCACATGGGGATGTGTCAAAATTGAATATAATGTGTGTAAATACACCCTAAAATATTTTCAACAACGGGGTCATTTTTGACCCCGTTTTGAGTCAACTATGCACCGACTAAAAATGGGGTTAAAATGTTGACCACTTTTGTGGTCAAAAATGTGTGGAATGACCCTTTTTGTGGTCATAATTTTGACCCCATTTTTTAGCCGGTGCATAGTTGACTTGGCGTTTTTAGTGTGTATGTGTAAATACTGTAAATATTGAATCCATGTACGAAACATGAATAAAAAATATGTTTATGTTACTTCTGCTCATCTTTCACGTTATATTCTTCCTTAGAATTTTCCGTGCTTCTTTTTTTATAACCATCACATTAATAGTCACGGAAGCACCCAACCAGTTCATACATTGTCCCCATAATGCCTGCCATCAGAAAATCCCCGTGTACTACGATATCTATCTGACTGACGGCCTTAAACTGCTGTATTTCCTGCTTGCATACTTATTAGTATAATTAAACTTGCTTGTTCGCGTGCTGCTTGATTGTTTCCTAATCAATTACTTACGCACTCATTTCCTTGGGTATTCTGAGAGTTATTCTGTCTCACAATTCTGTTACTCATAATATCGGTGAGTCTGTGGCCATCTAGCCTTGTTTCACTTTCTTGCCATGTATTCTACCCTTGTTATCGCTTGCGAATAATTGGATTTTCATTTTTCCTGTGACAGCATGGCCCATGTGAATTATAACATGGCTTTATCAAGATTAATTTTGCAAAACATATCTGACTTTGAGAACATCGATTTGAATCATTAGTTAGCGTAATTGGCCAAAAGTACATTAACTTGGCTGATGTTCCATGCACCATTCATGATAAATGTAGGCAAATTACGGATGTTGAAGTTCCAAAGACTTATTCGTCATTTCAAAGGACTCCTTTGTACGGAAGCTCTGAAGGGACGCGCTTCCGTACCTTTGGCTACCATCAGGAATAGGAAAAAAAGTTTCAAGTCCGGCGGCATTTTCCGAAACACGCACCTACGATGCAAATATTGCAGAACGCGTTGAACAGATTTTATTTCTGGGCGTGTTCTGAATATCTCTACAAAACATTATCCAGAGCACCTACAGGTGTTAAAAATCTGTTACAATTGAATAATGTTCTTAGTGCGAGTGTTTTTGAACACCTATAGGACCACATACAGAAAACGTCCGGACGCGTCAAGTGTTCTGCAATATTTGCAGTGTACAACAAACCCAACACACACACGAACGCACACATGCCCACAAACGTATCCCTGACACACACATGTGCACCCCCACACACATACACACGCACACACACACGCGCGCGCACACACGGAATGATTGGGAAATTGCACCTTTGGGAATTTTAAGTGACCCACCACAGATTCCCCAATACACAAAACCTAAGCTTTCGTGCTTTTTGTAACCTAGAAAATGTTAGTAGTTAAGATATCTTTGACATGAACTTAAAGGTTTGTAGTTTTTAGCATTCTTAAGCACTTTCATCCATCATAAGTACTGATGTGTAAAGTATTTTTAAGTTTATAGGTACTTTACAATGTATTATGGGGTAGGTGTAAATCACCCCCTGGCTAGAGAGAGGTATAAACAGATACCTATACATAGAGGTTGATGTTTATGAATAGTTTAATCTAAAACAGGATGATATGGAATTGCTGTGGCCAAGCTAACGCAAAACATATTTGCTATTAACATTTTTGAAGAATGTTACGACAATGTTTTTAAATATTTTTAAAAGTTTGATGTTGTGTTATGTTTGTACAAATACAATACATCTCAGACTCAAAATATCGATATGACATTCTGTAAAATGTTTGAATAACTTTTTTGCTTGCTGGTTATACTGTAAATGCTCTTAACATTTACCAATTCTATTCGGTTTTCAAAGCATCCCAAATCCGATCATTATTTTGCTGAAAATTGATCAAATTTTACGTTGTAAAATGACATGGATGTTAATTTTGATAACATAAATTAGCCTAATGCTGTGAATTAAAAACAAAAATAAAACAAGCCATCCACTGTGCTGAACAATCTATATCCCTAACGTTCCGAGAGGAAAATCTGACGATCACCGCAAAAAGTGAGGTAGCGGTATTTTTCTTGTTAGATCTAGGAGCAATTTCCCCCTAACCCAAGGCAAGGGTCCGCTCCGTGATTTTTTTTTCAAAAGTGCATTTAAATGCAGTTGAGGGACATTGGGGATATAAAAGAAAAGGCAATGACTATATATTCAGCCTGGTGTAGCATTTTAGGCAATAAAAACCTAAAATAAAGTTAGTCACAAACTTTTGCTAAGAATCCTTAGCTGTGCTTTTACTAGTGTATTTTAAATGTAACAAATTTGCTACATTGACGCATAAGACCGAGAGACGGGGGAAACTGCCCGCCCGCCCACCCACCGTGTAATTGCCTTTCTCATTGTATTTTTGTTTCGTTTTCGTGTTTTTTTATATATATATAAAGCATTATTTTGGGATTTTTTTCTTGTTATGCACCCTCTTTTTGTTTAGTGTCAATTTTCCATGTGCCCTCCAGGGGGAAAATCATGAACCTAGACAGTTTTCAATTTTTTTCCATTTAAAAATCATATGTACCACGAAACTATTACGACAAACGGTGGTGTGGTTGGTGGCTACTGGATTTGTCTAACGCCTTTGGCCAATCATTGACCATGTTAACCTTCTATTATACACCATTGTCTATTTGAACATATTTGAGAGGTAGAACTCAGGTCGTCAACATTAAAGGCACTATCATTGATTTGCTAAATCAAAAATTGAAAAAAATCATCAAAATTCACACTTTTTTGCATTCGTACGTAGTGTAGGTACCCCTAACATACCCTACACTTTGAAGACCAAAGCCCATCTAATAAGGTCAAAATCGGAATTTTTATTCACTTACCAACACAACGGTAATTGAATGGGATTCATATCTTTTAAACACGGCTGTTTTCTTTCTTCCTTTTCTTCTATCATTCTTTTCTCAGTTGGCAAAAAAACTTAGTTGATAATTCCACAGACTTATTCTTCACTTTTCAGCTGTTTTTCCGTAAATTAAAATATTTGACTCTTTTCGATGGATCACACTGGACAGTGTCTTCACAATCACCCCACTTCTCTTTGCAAACTACAAGGCCCTCTATTGGGCCTAGTTTTTTCATCATTAGAATTCTGCCCTAATAGCTGACATTGCGGATGATGTACAACTTATATTTGACTTGTACAAGATTATGAAATACTCGCAAAAATCACGCATAAATGATTTCAAAAATCTGTGATAAACATTGCCATAAACTGAATTACAAATGAAGAAATTAAGACAAAATTCTATAAGGTTTTATGGTTAGTTATCTATCGTGATAGTCGAATAACACTTTTGTGTGACGGGAAATCAACAAATCAAGTATTGCCACGGAAGATGATTAGTAAAACCACGGGATGCGATGAAAAAAAAGCGGACTGGCCGATACGACCTAAGTTGAACAATGGAATATTTAAAGAAAACCATCCTAGCCACATGTAAACCAACACAACAAACCCCAACACAATTGATGATAAAGTCATAACCCTGTCTGCAAAAAACTGGTGGTTTGCATATACGGCCGATCTGCAATATATGTACACCGTACTAAGGGCTTAAATGAGACCGAGAGGGGGAAAGAAAGTTGTATGTGTTTATTTCAATACCCGTTAATGTGTTTATTTCATCCCGTATTTCATACCCTTATAATTATTTTTTTTCTTTGTGGGAAAAAAGATAACCTCTGTATTGCTATTAGGGACGAGTTAGGCCTACACCATTGTGTATGAGATTTATTTAACTGGTGTTAAAACACATCATCATAATCACAATCACTCTTCTTTGAGTATGGGATTTGAATCCGAGTCAAATTTTTACTTCATGTCATGTGGGCAAAAAACCGAAAGCGCACCAAACACATAACATGACCAGTTTTACCGACAAAATTTATCGCTGGGGCTAAACGACAAAAACTTACAAAGATCCGTCTCGTATCAAGTACTATACTGTTGCATGTTCTCAATCGCTTCATTGTCGGTCTGCGTTGGGTAACATACCGGCCTAAAGTGACATTTTGTTACTGGTAGATGAGTGAAATCACTGGATGGAAAAAATACAGTCATGTTGCTTGACATCAACCGATTTCATTAAGTCGAAAGAAGGATGGTCGTGTCAAATTTCCGATAGCCATTTAAACAGAGAAATATTATTGCTTTAAACTGTTAAGTGTGACTGGGCGGCCTTTAACTTGCGCAAGTAAAACATGAAACATCTGAGCAACGAATTTAGCCCGCGTGGAAATGCGGTTTTTGATCGGATTTGGTGTAAATCGTGCACTAATGGTAAATGGTGTTTGCCTTTTTGTGCGGTGTCCCCGCGGTTCCAATTTCGGCGGGCAATAATTGGGTTTAACTGCTGAAAGATGCTTTCTCAACAAAAGACCACTGGCTTCCCTTGTCTTTGTCACCGTCATGTAGAGAATAAAGGTATGGTTTGGGCACCGTGTAGAGTATTATAGTCCGCGTACTCATAGTCGCGGGAACAATGGTGACAATAGGGCAATCGATTCAGTTGCTCTTCACTAACCTAAGTTTCACGCTTTATTCCGTTATCGTCTATGGAGCCCGGACTGTGGCTCCCGCCGGCTATATCTGGCGTTTCACACCGGTTACTCTCTGTTTACGACGAATTGAAACCAAGGCGATGGCATTATGTTAAGTGGAAGAACAGGCCGGAGGCTTATTTTTCAAGGTATTCTTTAACCTAATTTTTGTTATCTGTTTGGCTTAATACAACAGGGAAGGACTGCCACTACCCCGTGAGAAAAATCGAACACCCTGTGTTGAACGCAAAGAACAAACGTGCAACGCAACAAGACGCAACGTTAGCATGCGCGCGCGAATGTAGAAAAAGGCAGTATGACGCCAGCGCATCAACCTCCAAATAAAGTCAATACGCAGCGCGTACATCCTGGGTTCAATTAATCGAACTTGAAACCCGGAATCAGGCCCGGGATATTGCTACATTTTCACAGCTGTTAAAGGGGCCTTTCGTGATCCACACCTCGTCCCCCCGACTTACCTGAAAAAAGTTAATTTTTATATGATCTGAACGTTAGCCTTAGTAATCATGTGTACGCAAATATTCGTGAAATTTCGGTCGTATTTGTAAGAAATTCGCGATTTTGTTATTTTCTGTCCGTTAACGGACAGAAATTACAGCACGTGGCCTATGGTACTGCGTGGTAAACAAAGATTGCTCTACACAAAACCGCAAGATCGGAATAAACTAAAATTTTGTGATAGCTTTTCTCAAGATATCTCGCGAACCATGATCAAACTGAAGGTGACGGAATCACGAAATGCACCTTTACTACTACCGTTGAAAGTCCGATAGGCCTACACTCGGTCGTGAGAAAGTTTATTTTGAGTGCTCGAGGGGCTTAGTAAAGCTTGGATATTTGTTTCAGACGGTTATGACCATCGGAAGCCGTTTTTTAAATCATATTTCAATAACTCAATACATCTCTGTTCAATACGTAAGGTCCACCCAAAGCAATAATCCACTTTTATGAGTGCAAACAGGTAATGTTTTTCTGTCGTATATAATGCTTGATAGCAGTGCAAAAAAGTGAACATATTCATATTTTATTTTTGGTACATGACAGCGACCGCACCGCCTGACAACCAAATGAGGATTTTTTTAATCGAAATGTTTTTAACAATTTTAATTAGTATTCCAACATTCACACCACAACACATTGCTCCACTGCAGTAAAAAAATAATCAGGCACGACTTTATTACAAATCACCCAAATCAGATAATTAACTCGTTCAGAACTTTTTTTTATCATTCACAGGATGAATTTGGACATAGTTTTACATGTGCGGCCAGTACTAAATCTCAAGTCGACAAAAATAGATGGCGTTTCAGTCACAAAATTTATTTACCATTATCGTTAAAAGCTGTTAAACTACATGTACGCCTGGCCTCCCAAAACCAAGCAAGTGAAAAGTAATAAACGTACGTATTTCGACACCATGGCATGAAAAAAAATATTCAGAAATAATGAATGGGCCCTTACTGAAATCACTTCCACAAATTTGAAAACAATTTGGATGTTAAGAGTAAAAACCGCAATAGTTACAGGAGATTCCTGCCACGGGAAATCAAGATATTGACATCCATGCCAGAATTTACAGTGTATCTAGCATTTTTGTCACAATTCACATGATTCAAAAGCATTCAGACCGGGAGGAATAGTTCATTGGTAGAACACCAGCGGAAAATTGAGTTTATGCAGTATTTCTTTGTCTGGATTAGTGTGTTCTGAGGTCTCTGGGCTTTGGACCAGACTTTGCTGGGTTAACCCTGGTTTTGTGAGCGCTCAACAATTCCACTTCCTCAGAGCATATTGCTGGAGTTGTAGCTGTCTGAATGCCTTTGAGCTTCAGCTGAGCCAGATGACATAGCTTACTCTGAGTGCAATTTTTGGCTGCTGTATCAGTTCAGGGGCGTACCTAGGTCTGGAGGCCCTCGGGGTGCAGTCGGGGTGCGGGGGACCTCTGAAAGTAAAAATAGGCTGATTTTTTTATAATTTTTGGCAAACTCCCGGGGTGCGCGCGCTGCCTTCGCACCCCGGCTGGGTACGCTGGTACAGTTATAGCCTTCCTCTTTCCTGTAGGAATGCCAAAAGATACCAGGCATTTGTTGACTGATGTATTGCAGAGAACCCCTGCTTCCTAATTCTATTGGAAAGTAGTATGTAGACCATCCTCTGTTTTCACAGTCAGCCACTAGATCTTGGTATTTACACTTCTTTCTAGCATCTGCATTGGATAGGTTCTCCTCCATAGGGACCGTCAGTTCTATGGTGATCATCGTCTTTGTTTTGGTAGAAAAGATGGTGATATCTGGTCTCTTAGCTGTCTCAGTGATTTCTGGAGGGAACTCTATTTCTTTGTGCTCCTCATCCATCAAGAATATCCAGTTATTGGCCGCCTTCAGAATGTTGGTTGGCTCTATCTTTGGTATTGGTAAGACTGGATTTCGATAGGTTGTACCATCACCTGTGCGAAAGGCTATTGTAGAGATGGAGTTCAGATTCTCAGGTGTGATAATTTTGTTCTTGACGACTCATAACTCTGATCAGCTTTTGGTTCTTTTTGTAACCAAGACCGGCTCTGTCCGTCTGACCTCTAACCATTTCTTTCAGAATTAGATGGCGTTCTTTCTGTTCTAATTCTTTACACCATTCCATCTAGCTTTTGTCTTTTTATATACCTTTCATGCATTTCCTGTAGAGTGTCTGTGTACTTCATCTTTAGAGTGCTTGTTTAGTTTAGTTACTTGCATACATTTGACTGAAGTGGTTAGCTTTTTCAGTTGCAGACCTTAGTTGTTCCTGCTCCTGTACAGAGCACTGGTGGTGGTAGATCTGCTTATATCGGCCCATTGCTTCAGGTATTTGGTGCAAATAGCTTCCAGACTTTCGACGTAGGAAATTGGGTAGACGTTTCATATAGAAGTCCCATTGATGCAAATGAGGTATTACAATTGATTCCGTCATGCGCTGTATGACGTTGTGCAGTAGCGCTTGACGAGTTGAATGTCAATACCTCATTTGCATAATGAGGGATTCTATATGAAACGTCTACCGGAAATGGGGAAGTTATAGATGGTGAACTCCCGTGTCGTTTGGGTACAATAGCATTATGTATATCCAACATTATAAAAACTTTCATAAAGCCAACTCAGGTGACTTGCATGGTTGTGATACCATCTCTGATTAGATGTTCCTTCATCGCCCCCCCCCCCCCCCCTAATTCAGGCTGTAGTAAGATATTGATCAAACACGTGAAAGGTGGATTAGGCGCGAATTAGCAAAATACAATTGCAATTTGAGCTGGTGACTGCATGCGTTTTCTAGTGTAAAAATGCTTGGATAAGCATTATTGGCTGCAAACAGACAGCCAACGGATGTATACCAATATTGTGAATTTTATGACAAGACGTTGATGAAAATGGACAAATATTAGATATTGGATAGTAGTTTGATACATCAATAAAAAATGCGGACTAGAAAGGATTTTATTTCTTCTTGCAATGCAACTTAAGTTATAAATTGTAAGCATTGGGGCCGCCATGTTATAAGCCTCACAGGTGTCTGTTGGTGGTCAGGCACATCCAGTGGCGTAGCCAGGTGGGGGAGGGGCAGACTGCCTCCTGAAACACAATTGAGGTGAAATCGGGAAATAAATGAATGGAATTCATGTTAAATTAGCCACTTTTCGGACTCTCTTGCTCTGCGACCGGAATTTTTGCTTGGATCGGGACATTTGTTGCCACGTACCGGGAAATGCCCCCTCGGACAACCACCGCGGCGGGTACGCGCCTGGGAACATTACACATTTCTGATCATGTTGTCTTATTGCTACATGGAACTTGAATAAAGAATGCGATTATGATGTAGGAAAAGGACCACAAGTTAATGGACTTTGTTGTGGTTATCAGATGAAAAATCACTTTGATTAAAAATAGCAATCCACGCATGCATTCGAAACTGAAGGTATATGTTAAGCCCTGTTATTAATATATCTGAAGGATCATATGATCCAACCATACATTGTTTTGTATCAATATAACACCGTTATCCCGCGGTTTATATTAACAATGTGAAATCGATATCATTTCAAAAATTGTAAGGTATACTAAAGTTAAAGTATTATACCCTGCTAGGCTTATTTTAAGAAAAAAGCTTTCTTCCCGGTATTTTACTAAGATCTGACGACTAACGTAGGACCACCACATACCCTAATTAATGCCAGTAAATAAAACAGGTTTCATTTTGAAAAATAGTATACTAAGACATGATTTAAAAAGAAGTTTAAGCCGTCCTGAAAAAGATAGGAATTTCAAAAACATGCAACAGGTAAGGGCGACGCTGTTTTGTTTGAAGAACTTTTGATATGTTATTATAACTTTGTACGTTTTATTCTCATGACTGGTTTATTTGAGCAATAGTGCGTGGTCAGTCAAAAGAATCGTTTATAGTGCGACCCATGCGTGGGCTTTATCCTTGAAAATTCTGGAATCGCCTAGTTAACATACGCAGCAGGATTTGAAATAATTCATAGATGCATGTCCAGGGGTGGGTGTAATTACAATAAGGTGTCTGAGACACATACTGGGACTAGTTTTAGATTTTCAACACCGAGTCCCATTATTAATGTACTGCGCAGACACCCACCCACACCCAACGAGCTTTTGTAGAAACCAATAGCAATTAAAACGCCGAAAAATTTGTGGCAATTTCATTATTTTTGTCGGACGTCCAAAAGGTTAAGTTAAAATTGTTTAGATTAAAGCGATGTGGAATGCATACATATTTATAGCAGAACCAATGACTTGGCGAAACTCACTGATAATGCACGTGGGCATTAAACAAAGATAAGAAAATGACTTTTAAAAGGTGCCGAGCATGAACTTGTGAGATTCTAGTTCAAAAATTTGATGGAAAATCGGGAAATAAAAAATATCACTGGAAGTCGACAAGATTTTGGTCTGATTTCAGTCAATTTGCGACTAGAAATCTCTAAGAACATAATGGATATCGTGAAGAAATGTCTGATGATTCTGGACATGTTGTTAGTAAGAGTCAAAGGCTTATCCATTACTCACTCCTGATATTCGCAAGGTTGGAGTCGTACTCTAACAGGAGAGTTACGGATGAGAAATATGAAGCCATATCATCTAACTTAAAGGCTGACTCTAGGTTTCAACAATATATATTTTGTATATGGAATAAAAAGAAGTCGCCTTAAATTGTAAATAGTAGGCAACCTAGAATGCCCAACTTCAACAGTAGTTGAGATGAATAGTTTTGTAGTAGTTAGTAAACAATTTAGGTATTGTTTTTACCAGTACAAAATTGCCCAGATCCGGAATTAACACAAAAGTAGGCGTAGATTGAGTTAGTTATTTCAGATGTGATTACGTATATGCCAAAAAAAAACAATTTGTTGAAAATTAGGGGCGATCTCCCCAAGAAAAATACTCTGAGGCAGCTTTTTATGTCGCAGTCCATGATCAGTGCTATAAATTCTATTGTTTTTTACGAAGTCGTTTGAATTGCGCATTAGGATTGAGTTGTTGACAAGTGTTTACGGATGACTGGAAGAGTATAAAAGATACCTGTGTGAATATGTATGCTTGCATATTAATGTAGAAAGACGATCAGAATGGTAACTTGAGATCCAAGAATTGAATGGATGCGTCCATTGTCCAGGTGAATTGCTGTGATGCAAAGTACGGACAAACTGAAGGACATTAGTTCAAGATTTTTTTTTTAATATTTCCCAAAAAAAACCGCAGTCCAGTCATACTCAATAGTGTCAATCATCTTAGCGTTTGTATAGTATGAGTATGGGATCATTATGCGATGAAAAAGGTCTCTACATCAACGGTCCGCCAAATGAATGCATGCAAATTCAGGGTCTCATCTTTGATCCCTAGCCACACCTTTAATCCGTAGATAATGTTTCCATTAAAACATTGAACTGTGATAGCGTGAGCACCAACCCAGCCAACCGAAGAATTGTGGTAGTAGAAATTAGTTTCGCCTTCATCATCGTGTATTAATGAGTAAGGTTTGCACGTTGTATGACATTACATTTTGACACCATATTTTGTATTCATTTACACCATAAAAGTATTAGTGTTGCGATATCATTTTGCTTTTGTACTCTTGCAGCTATCTCTCGTCTTCTCTGCACTGTAAAAGAGTTATACCCCAAAATTGTGAAAAAAAATCAACTGTTAAAGGGTGGGAATTTGGTTTCGCTTACACCTCATGGATTGAGGAAATACATTTCAATGGGATCTTAGTAACAACCTAAACCAATTCTATGATTGTCCGTATTCAGAGATAGAGAGTGATGATAAACAGAAGCGTATTATTCCCAATTGTATCACACTTGTTTCAGCGCGCCTGAGTGATTTTCTGTACCTAAAATTAACCAGAATAGATCAGAATATGGGTCATCTTAGCTGTTTTTGTGTTGCCTTCGTTTACAATCCTCAAAATGTGGTTTGGTCTTAGGGTAACTCTCAAACGAGTGGAATCCACCCTTTTTGGAGTGTGTTCAATCTGGTTGAGTGGGAATTCGCGCTTTTTAAGTACAAACCACTCAGTTTGACGTGCCGTTTTAAAAGGGTTTCACTCTTTAGGGAGTGAAATTTGCACTAGTTTACATTTAGGAGTATCTATATTATCTTAACACAAAAAACCCACAATTCGTGTATTAGTAGCAAAAAAGATGCGTTCAACGCCCCCTAAACCGACCCTTGGCATAGAAAAATAACAGTTGTTACTTCTATATAATGGCTTGCCCTGGACTTGGTAAAAGCTGAAATCCACAACAAACGCCGATTAGTCTAGCCTAAACACGACACCCAATTCTATATTTAGGGCTTAAGCGTGACGCGAGCGTGTTTGTCGGCTAAATATTGTACTCTAGTTTTCCGGGCGGTTTTCACAAATTAAGCTTATAATGCAATGCTAAACAAGCCGACAAGGTCATCAGAAAAGAAAATTCTGTCCTTAGTATGACTATTAAAGTCATTATATTTTTGCGTGTTCGGAATGCAAACGGTAGCACGCTGCATTGTTGCGTCCGGCGCCAATGGGAATTAGTTCGGTATTTTAAAATAATCCGGGACTCTTCCGAAATCTATCCAAATGTACTACATTGGGAGTTCGTGAGAACTGGGCCCAATTGCAATTATAACCCAGATCGTTGTTGCTGAAGCATTTCATTCTAAACTGCAACTTGGATTGCTAGAGGTTTGTTAAGGAATACACACAGATCCACACACACACACACACACACACACGCAAGCACACACACACACATACACGCGCGCACGCACGTGTGTGTGTGATTTTGTATATATATATATTATATATATATATATATATATATATATATATATATATATATATATATATATATATATATATATATATATATATATAATATTATACATACATAATTTGGCAAAATGATAGTTATAGTTAGTAAGTATATTTATTTAATTATTACACATGTCACATGTATATATAAGGTTCAGTCTGCGCTTGCATATTGTTATTTATTTTTCCGGGGAATGTACACTAACCAGCTTCTTGGATAACTTTGAATTATTCTCTGTCTTGAAACTTAATTACGAAAAAAGTACAGTGCATAGACTGGGAAGTTTGAAAACATCAAATATTCATCTACTGTCGCGACAGAAATTTCAATGATCAAATGCATATACTCATGTATTAACTGCTCCACATATGCCCTCATGTGATGATGTTGGTCTTACAACACTCTTTATCTCACGTTCACTGCGGAAGTTCTTAACCAATCATACACAAAACGGTAATTTTGCCGATTACGTTCATCATTATCATCATTGTAATGGATTACCGTGATCACGGTAACGGATTACCGGTGTTACGGGCATCCCGTGGGCGCCAAGGTCAGACATATACCCTCCATAAAAAAAATTGCAAGTGCACAAATAATATGAATTTTATATAATAACACAATTTTAATTTTGTTGATTAAAGGTGGGTGTTCCGATTTATGTGTATCTTGTTCTCCACTTGATATGAGAGCCTGGCACCTGCATACTTACCATCAAGTATCGTGGGAAACGAACTTGCGGTTTTGATAATACAAGCGATAATGCACATATAAGGCCCTATTCACTACTGTGCTAATATTGATGGTTAACCACTAAAACGACAGTTTTTTGTTTATATCTTTGCAAAGAAGTGGATTTGGAAGCTGAAATTACAGGACGATAATGAGAAAAATACGGCCTTTCATCTGATATCAAAATTTATACTACTTCCGGTTAAATCAGGGAGGTCCCAGAGGCGATCGGAACAAGCACATTTAAAAGATTGGTTTAAGAATTTGGAATGTCCAAAAAGTTTACAATTCTTACTTAATCTAGAAAATGTCACTCTGACGTGTTTTCTAAAGTCCAGAATTCAAAAACCGCGGCAGTTCAATGATGATTATGTCTTTGTGGCGAAGATTTGGTTTCAAGTGGCCGTTTGTATTATCAAAGTTCCACAAGAAAAATCCGTGGGAATCGTCTTGAGAAATTGCGTTCCTTTTTCGAAGCAGTCCTGAAGACAAGCTTATGAAGCGCATCAAGACGACAAGGTTCTATATATATATGTCCCTTGACGATATGTTTGCAGTATAACAATCCGGGGTGCCAAATATCTCAAAAAAACGGCCGTTTGTCCACTTTTAAGACCACACTATGGAATCCTTTTGATTCCAAAACTGATGAAGCTCTTTAAACCTCAAAGACGACTGTAGACAACAACTTTACTTTGCCTGATGTAAAATCAAAACATACAGGGTGAGTAAAAACCCAGCCCCTGATTGTGTCCGCCATTTTGCATCTTAAAGAAATATATATCTCAACATTTTTGTATTAACGAAAAGCTTATTTTATTTACTTAAATTGCTGCAAAGATCATACACATCGGGTAGGTATAAGCCGTGCTACAGTCTTTTGAATCAAGTAGTCAGTCTTGCCCTCTGTCCACGGATTCCCATTTAAATGCATGGCGGTCAACCAAGCAAATCACTGTCCAAAATGATGGTAGGGGTATGTCTATGTTTATGCCGGGTAATTTAAGTGTACGTCGTAATGGTGGTACAAGCCCGTGATAATGGCAAGATTTATTTGAAACTCTTTTTTAAAAGATGTGGCATGTTTTGGTCTACAAATAACTTATGCATTTCTCTACTTCAAAAGGTTGTCTCCATTTATATCGGTTCTTTTCGATTGGTATGTTTCATTCCACTATTCCATAACTGATACATGCAATTAAGTTACTTTATTTTTCAATTTTTTTTATAAGTGATGAAGGTGTAAAAAAGTATAGAGAGCATCAATAGTAATTTGTGACTGCATTTTGTGGGTTGAAATATCGTCACGGTACTTCTGCACTCAACTATTATAGCCAGGTTTTCCTTTGACATTGATTTCCTTCCGTGATCACCTTCATTTTAATGTAAATCCGTGGACAGAGCGCAAAACTTACTACCTAAAATTAAAAGACTGTAGCTCGATATATACCTAACCGATGTGAATGATATTTACAGCAAATTAAAGCTAATAAAATAAGCTTTCAGTTGGTAGCACGTATGTTGAGATATGTTTCCTAAAGATGTAAAATGGCGGACACAATCAGGGTCCATTTTTTCTGGCTCACCTTGTAGAATTATAAATCCTGATACTGCTCAGATCACCAACTCTGCTTATCAAACTACTGGCAAAGAATCTGCCTTGTGAGCTCATCACTATATCACGTCAGAGCTAGTTTCCCCATAACATAAGAGAAAGTATTGTCGCCCCCTCACTTGTTACATAATTAACATGGGAAATAAGGCCAATATTGTGTACAAATGCTGAGGTATTATTTAATGAACTGACTTTGTAATATTTTTGGAACATTTTGGAATGACTATTTGAAAGTGTTGTCCCCTTGGAGATCAATAACCTTTGACATCCGGTCAGTCCAATAAGAATAAGAATCGTTAGGGATACTGTTCCATGAGCGTTTCACGCCTGTTATCAACTGTGAAACAGTTTTGCAGTAAGGAGGGCATACACATCATCCTTCAATATTTTTCTCTCAATTTTTTGGCTGTCTTTCTTCTTCAGTGCTCCCCTTTATCTTCTTCCCCTTCCTGTCTGCCTATTGTAAATACCCAGCGAGGTTTGCGAATATCAAAAATACAACAAAATAGTATTTATATTGCTACTCTCTATGTACACATCAACAGTGCAAGCAACATTAACATGTATCATTATATATATATAGCATATGACCCTCAGGCACTTGCCTTTCTGAATAATTTTCCCATCTCTTTATCCAGGTCATGGAAGTAGGTCATCGGGGGCGACATATACTTATACATCAACTTACATTATTCAAATGATTATATCATTGGAAATTACCTATGTTGCAATCTTGCATCTACAATACCTGACAAATCACCAGAGAAAATCACCAGCTATTTATAGTAAAGGTTTTCAGAAAGATCTATAACTTGTAAATAGGTCTCCACCTTCCAAACTTAGCACTAGAGGAATTGCATTTTTTCTCTTGCATGATGTAAATCAGATACTTTCCCTGCTAGGAATCTTTTCTCAAAAGTTACATACAGAAATAAAATCACAAAAATGGGAATACTTATTCATCGGCCTCAAGACTAATGCCAAATATGACCGGGGGTTTCCAGGCTTTCATTAATGGAATAAGAGGAGCTCTGTTAATAACTCTCCTGTGTTTATTTAGGAGCTCAACAGGGGCTCAATGACTTATATGTTCATATCAAAAACTAGGCCTTTCAAGTAATAAGGAGCTAAATTTTTGAAAGTGTTTCTGAAAGAACTGTTCAGGAAAGCTGTAGGGGCTCTAGCTCCACGAATGAAAGGTTTGGGGGTTCTGGGGTTGCCTGGGGTTACTCGGCTCAGTGCAGGGAATCGGAAAAAAATACCCCTATCGGGACAAGTTTTCAGTGAAAATATACCGGAAAGGACTGTTATTTAGCGAAAATATACCCAGGAATTCGGACTCGCATTTTATAATGTCAGTTCGGTCAATGCTTGTTATAGAAGACGTACGTTGCAGCATGCATATAACATATTTGATGGTCCTGCTTTTATAGAGCCTGAAAACTCAGTAATTGCGGCTCGTATATAGGTCCGCCGCACTCTACAAAATCCTGCGTATCAGTACGCACTGGTTTTTAAAATTAATGGGGATTATCAGTGTGAAAATATTGTCCCTGGTGAGTAGGCATGGTAGGAAAACAGTTGCAAACAACACGCACAGAGTCAAACTTCTGTCTGCAGTACATATGTCGTACGACACGAAACCGCTATATTTCTCAAGCACAATACTAGAATGTCAATCATTAAGCAAGGGGAGGGAACCGTTAAAATCTGATACCCATAATACCTTGATATTATTTCCAGTACCGCTGACGAATGCGTTCCTGTTCGTCGAGTTGTCATATTGTATCTGTACTACCGGAGTGGTTCGGGTCACGTAGTCAATGTTAAGAACTTGGAAGACATTCACATTTTAAGCAGCGTAGTTTCTGTCGTGACTACAAGATTGTCATCGTTCAAAGAGCTTTCAAGTTCGTTTGAAGCAAGCATGTGAAGGGGGTGTTTTTACTAAATGTTTGTTAGAGTTGATCTTAATTTATGTCACCTGGGTGCCGCGTGGGCTGCCATCCTGATCAACTTTGATGATCTAAGAGATGAGCCCGTCATGATTTCATGAGTTTTCAATATCATAATCATGAGAGGCAAAACTCCCAAACCAACGCTGTAAATTAGAACTTAGGCATGTTAGGTGCATGAGCAAGCAGGAAATGTACAGTTCCACGATTTAGGATCTTCCGTTTTTTGTTTTTTTGGAAAGACAAGTAGTCCTTAATTCCCATTAAAAAACCGATACAAATTTGACAAGATGTAACTTTACACCGAATTTTGCCACCTAAGTAAACATTAGATAGTGTAAACTATACTTTTCTGGATTGCTCATCATGCTCATTCCAACAACTTAACACAAATTTTGTCAAGATCCATGCATTTGAACGTTTGGTTCCCCTGGGCTGAACAATGTCCAATCAAAAGTTCAACGACCTTTATCTCCCATTTTCACACCCATAATCTCTGTAACTGAACATCACCAATATGCCTTAGTATGTTTTCTTCTATTTAGCATAATAACCATGTCAAATGGTATCTTCACACTCTATATCAGCGTATGTTTTGAAATGTTTTTCATCCATAGATGTTTTCCGATTAGACTTAATTAATGTACTGGATGAAACAATATAAAGACTACCGAAGCAAATGCATATGAAATCACCTTATTATGCTTTTCATCCAAAGACTATCCGACTAAACTAGGCAAATGTCCTTCAATGAAGGACTATAAGGAATCACGAAGTAGTCTATACGGCGGCCACCATGACGCTAGCTGCCGGTGATGGGATTTCGATTTCGCACAATAAGGTCATGTTATCCCACAAAATTAATTCTTAACACAAAAAAATTCTGAGTTTTACACTCATTTTAGCCCACAGAATGCTAGTACTTAGGAATTTTTAGCATGATCATGATTTTTTTTTTTTTTTTTTTTTTTAACACTTTTAATCCATAATTACTGACGTGTTTAGTACGTACAATATGGCACATTGCAATGCATTTGGCTTGATACCCTCTGCGATTGCGAAATATGCCAAGCCAAATGCTAAGAATTCGATAAACTAAGTTTTTCGACGATACTCTTTTTTTTCAGATGAAACTGAAGAACTTCGTTTATCGAGAAAACCTATGATTCATCGACTGATAAACTAAGTTTTTAAGCGAGAAAAACCTTGTTTTTCAAGTTGATAGTTCATAGCTCCAACGTTTGAATTAGTTTTACTGATATAAATTCATTAAATTTACTCAAATTGTCTCCTTTAAGCTTATTGCACTCAGTTATATTTTGTGAGTACACCATAAATTATCAAGTTCAATTTTAAATGTTGGCACTCAAGTAGTATTAAGTTGGCTATGGTTTAAGTTAACTTGGAATTGAATAAATATATGATAAGCCAGATAGCTCGTACTCACACAACTCTATTTTATTTTTAATATTGGCTGTGCACATTACCATAATATAAAAACCACCTAATATGTCCTTTTCTCAATAATCGAGTAGTAGTTTTTTCAGCTCTTTCGGATTTGTTTTTTTTCAAATAATGAATAAAATAGATTTAGAGTATAATTCCAGTTTCACAAAACGTCCCCACTGGCCTTCACCTGCTGTCGATGCACATTCGCCGTTAACGCTGCGTTGTCAGTTTCGACACGGAGTCGCATCACTATGAGTTACAATTAGCTCATCTACCAAGGCCACGTTCTGTGGTTGTACTTGTATATACATTGACATGAACTGACCATGTTGATCTGGGTATCATATATCATCCAAACACCAGGGGTTATTTCTAAATACCTGGTGAATGAAAAGCTACTGAACTGTGCCAAGGGAATTGAGAATTCTTTATAGCTCATAGGAATCTCTTGTGAATGATAAAGGAAAATCAATCTTGATGAAACTGCAGTAACCAATGTGGTGTTATAGAAATATGTTGAGTTCGCGTGCATATATAAAGAACATTGTCTGGCAGCAACGATCCCCGTCTTTCCGCCCAACCCACTATCTCCGTCCAAGATATGGACCAAAAATGCGGAAATCCATAAATTTCATGTTACACTACTTTACGAGGCCTACTGGTAATTTTACCTCGTGCGTATTTACACGCTTAAAATTGTTGTCTGTCGCATATGTTCACTGTTCATGAGCATCCGTGAAGTTGAGAATCAAAATTCTAATTCCTTAGTGAGACGTAAACGATTGAAGCGTTGTATATTTTTTTTTTTTTTATTGAATTTTCAAGAATAAAATAAGCAGTCATTATTTTCAAAATTCAAGTCATTGGAGGAAAATTTTAGCAACCCCCCAAAGAGCTTAGGGTCTTTGAGTGACAGTAATTGTTTTATAGACGCTTGAGTGACAACGGGGAAAATTAGACGAGTACCCGTCAAAACTTTCTGTTCCATTTCAGAGTTAATCTCAAGTGCACAATTTTTACACCCTGCGATGTCCTAATGAAACGTACATTTTTTACCCATGCCATATCGTTTCCCGCAATGCATTGCAAACATTGATAATGAAAGCGCCTAAACACCATAAGATTTTAACATAACCTCGTGGTTCAAAATGTGCCTGTTTGAAATCCTTCCAGTAATAACTGACGTTTATCTACTTAAGAACATAATTTTACGGCGCATATTTCTAATATTTTAGCTGCTATTTTTAATTTCCGTGTCACTTCATAAAGTTACCAGCGATTTCTATAGACCGTATTCATATGACGTCAGCCACCAGACATGTTGGGGACAAGATGCATACATTCCTCATTTTAGCGATTGCACGGATCATTGACGGTGAATGTATTTGTACTGGAATTCTGTCTATCTTGTCCACCAACATGACCGGCTCTAGACCAGTTAACAGCAATGTTTGTAAACAGCTTAGGGCCTGGTATCTTGAAATAGGTCGGCCTGACTGACAACACTGGGCAATTGTATCTGTTTAGAGGTTTTAATAGACTATGGACCATACGATTCGCAGGAAGGGATTCGCAGGCAACAAAAGCAGTGACAATAGGTATGTTAACTGGTCTATTGAATAAGTCCTATTCATGCTGAGAGTTTGTATGTTTATCCAGGAAATCATACGTTGACTCTCTAAATGCAAAAGAGTGAATTTTCACTCTTTTATAGAGGACTACAGGGCCCCCTCTGAAAGAGAGTGAAATTTCAACCTTTCAAAAACACTTTTTTGGGTCAAATTTTATCTTGATAATTGACAAAATGCTATAATTTTCATCATTTGTTTAAGTATAAAGAGTACAATTTAGCAAAAAATATTCTTTGAAAGGTGTGAATTTCACTCTTTTCAGAGTGGGCCCTGTAGTCACTCGAAAGAGTGAATTTCAGCTCTTTTGCATTTAGATAGTAATGTCGCGTGGATTCGGCCAACATTTTGCATGGCCTCACCTGAAAACGAGTTGTCATTCATATGATGTATCCTTTCTTTATGTGAACCATGTAACGCAAATTGACGTACTGTATGCGTATGAATAAGATAGCGAGATTTTCGTCTTTCCTATGAATGGAAGTGATGTCGGTAAGTAAAATATATGGATTAGTGCCAACAGCGCCGAATTTTGTAAACAGGCAAATACCTCTAAGTCACTTCTAATCTAGCAAACATCTTGCATCTTCTTCTGCACCTCATGATATTTAAACTTATTTTAAATTACTTGTACCAGATTTGGAAGCTTTTATCTGCAATAACAGAACATAAACGCACTAAATAATTGTAATCTACTCGACTCTAACCCATTGTGTTTTAATCGTAACCAACATCCCCTCCACATTCCAAATGAAGCATCCCTCTTGACATATCATAAGTAACACGAAAGAGGTATAGTTCATTGGTAGAACAGCAGCGCTGTCACCTTCGGAGCCCTAGTTTTATCCGTTTTTAAGATATAAAGCAACTCCGATATATCTCCCTCCTGTGAAGGTGGACTTCGTAGGGGAAAAATCACCGTATGCAGTATCTCTTGTCTAGATAGTGTGTTCTGAGGCCTCTGGGCTTTGGACCAGACTTGGCGGGTTAAACCTGGTTTGTGTGAGCGCTGGAGTTTTGCTTGTCGCTTCATCTGTCTGAATGCCTTGAGCTTCTGCTGAGCCAGATGACAATAGCTCGCCGGTGCACTTTTGGCTGCTGTATCGTTATAGCCTTTCTCTTTTCCTTTAGGAATGCCCAAGGATGCCGGCATTGTTGACTGATGTATTGCAGAAATTCCTACTTCTATTGGAAAGTAGTATGTAGAATCAATCCTCGGCTTTCACTAGATCTTGGTATTGCACTCTTTCTTGCATATTCATTGATAGGTTCTCTCCTGCGTCACTCTCTGATGATCACTGTCTTTGTTTTGGTAGAAAAGATGGTTGATCATCTCTTAGCTATCTCAGTGATTTTCTGGAGGACACTATTTTTTTGTGTTCCTCAGCCATCAGGAATGCCAGTCATTGGCCTTCTTTAGAATGTTGGTTGCTCTGTCTTAGGCATTGGTAAGCCTGGATTTCGATAGGTTTACAATCAGCTTGCGAAAGGCTATTGTAGAGAATGGAGTTCGCAGTCTCAGGTGCGATGTGTTTTTGTTTCTGATTTGCCTGTACATGACGTACGGTGCCAGACCTGTAGATATTGCTTTCAGTATTTGGTCATGGCGCCAGTTGTATCTTCCGTTTTGTAATGAGTAGCTACGACCATTGAAGATGTGGAACAGTGTACAATGATTATGACAATGATGACATAATTGGCAGAGTCCAAGATTGGTCTTGCCCCACAGCTTCAGATTGGCAGGGGATGGAAGTTGATCATGAATTGCGTTGATGTGGAAAGACAGCAGCTCTGGCGTGCAGACGTACAAATGTTTCTTCCAGGAGGTGTCGACCTGCATGACAGACTCCCAGTTCAATCAATGCCCTTGTTTCGCACATCCGTAAAGGTAGACCAACATGGCTTCCTCATCTACATCTTTTATTAGTCCGGTGAGGCATTTCCTTTGTTCTTGATGACTCATATCTTTGATCAGCTTTTGGTTCTTTTTGTACCCAAGACCGGCCCTATCTGTCTGACCTCCAGCCATTTCATTTAGAATTAGATGCCGTTCTTTCTGTTCCAATTCGTTTATACCATTCCGTCTGGCTTTCGTCTTCTTACTTTCAATGCATTTTCTGTAGAGTGTCTGTGTACTTCCATCCTTAGAGTACTTGTTTAGATGGTACTTACATTTGACTGGTGTGGTTAGCCTTTTCAGTTGCAGGCCATAGTGTTTCCTGCTCCTGTACAGAGCGCTGGTGGTGGTGCATCTGCTTATACATGTTATACCTGCCCATTGCTTCAGGTATTTGGTACAAGTAGCTTCCATATTGCGAAACTTGGGTGCTGACAAACAATTTGGAGAGTAAGGTCAATTCTTTTGCAACATGTTGCTACAGAATCATGCTGAACGTCAAGCGCATTGATCGTGTCCCAAATGCCAAAATCTACACTGTTAAAAAAATGTCCGTAAATTTACGGAAATTTCTGGCAGCAGTATTTCCAGTCATTTTAAGGGTAAATTTACAGAAATTTCTGTCAATTAACGGAACTTTGACAGTAATTTTACAGAAATTTGTCTCATATTATGGAAAAAAATATGTATTTTAACAGAATTTTTCCGTAATTTAAAATTACGGAACCAAAAAAAAAAGTCCGGAAATATTGCTGCCAGAAATTTTTGAAATATTTCCGTAAATTAACATTTTTAGCTATTTTGTATGTTTTTTGTTTTTTATTTTTATTGTTTTCTAAAACAGATTTTTCCGTAAATTTACGGAAAATCTGTTTTCTTAATTTACGGAAATTTTTAACAGTGATGCTGCTACAGGTACGGAGCCTCTGATAAACCGAGTAAGAATGAGACAGCTTACTTTTCTTGGTCATATTCTAAGGATGCCAGAGGGAGAGCCTAGTAGGTTATATGCTTTCTACACACCAACACATGGCAAGAGGAAGCCAGGCCGACAGAGAACATCATATCTCTCCTACATCCAAAAGCTCTTGGGGGACACAAACAACATGTTGCAACCAAAGGCTATCTCCAACTTGGCCCAAAACAGAAGTGACTGGAAGAAACTTGCGATCGCCTGCTGCGCAGTCGACTGATGATGATGATGAGCTTCCATATTTTCGACGTAGGAAATTGGGAAGTTATAGATGGTGAACTCCCACGTCAGTTTGGGTACAATAGCATTAATGTATATCCATAGCTTCATAGGCCCATAAGCTCATAACTGAAAATATTTAGAAAGCGAACGATTTCTTAACACCCATGAAATATTTAATTAATATTTCAATATCACACGTCAAATATAGAAATACGTATCACGCAAAAGCTAAATTACCGGTAATATTTCAATCATATATGACGTGTGAGATTTAAAATTAGCAACATACAATCATTGTCTGACAATTTCAAACCTATGATTTTCTATTTTCCCCTTATTGATTTATTGACTTATTTATTGATTGATTTATTTAATTGTCGATCGATTGATTCTGACAGAGCAACGGTCTCCATGTATGAATATTAACCCAAATGTTAGACATAAACCTTTTACCACCGAAGTTGTCAACAACTCTCGTGCATGCGTGTGAACTTAATTATTCATGCTGATTGCAATCCGAAAAAAAAATCCTGTTAATTATGACAATGTTTAAGATGCTGAAACCGATTTGCAGGCGGATAAGTAGTACGTTCACCCCGTATCTTACCAATTAGGTGTTTGACGGTTGACTTTTCACTGAACCTGTGAGATCCTTGTTTTTATCATTATGTAGGTCATGGGATGTTAGTTGATAAAATCGTAGCTAAAAAAATGTAACAAAATCTTCAAAGGATAGTCTTTCAACATTAAAACAAAAAGGTCGCTTAACGCGCTTCGACAGCCATAGTTTAATTAGTGTATGGAAAAAAGAGCTCTCACTAAAGCCACTATCAGTGATCCAATCAAAAGAATCAAAAATTAATATTTGAAACTTGCAGTATCCCAGGTCAAAATTCCAGTTGATCCCAGTTGAAAGTTGTTCCATTTTCCGTGACGGAACTAACGGTTTTCATTTCAACTGTTTTTGAACTGTTTGTAACTGTTCAACTGAGTTCAACTGGTTCAGAAACCTAGTTCAAAATTGTTTCCATTTTTCCGTCACGGAATCAACTGATTCAACGGGATTCAACTGGGATCACTGGAGTTCCCATTTCACCTGGGATCAACTGGAATTTTGACCTGGATGAGCCTGTGGCAATCTCATGTTATTTTTTTTTTTCACTGAAAAATGCCAGAAATGTAAAAAACTAGCAGCGTTCAAAAGATATGAATCTCCAGTCCTTGCGTGTTTGCATTTAAAAAAGTGGTCCGTACACAGAGGAAATGACCAAGTATCAAATTTTTGCCTTAATTAGGTTGCCTTTGGTCCGTTCTAAAGGAAATAGGACACTCCCCCTATTCAAAGCATTCTAGCCAGAATGCTTTGCCCCTATTTGTACGGCAAACGATGTATCGCTACTAACCAGACGCCAGTTGGCGCTACTTCCATGTAAGCAAGCAGACCGGTTTGAACTCGTCGTTGGTTTAACACGTAACACATTTTTTTTGGGTTAAGTCGGGGGAGAAAGAATACGAGGCTGCCCACACTTCATCACTTATATTCTATGTAAGGATACATCTTGTTGAGCATGCATAAACTTGAATTTTTTTAATGAATATTTGATGAATTTATATTAGATATAGTATAGTTTTTTTGGTTGGTTAACTAACATTCTCTATTTTCTGATTACTTACTTATATCATAATAAAAGTTACAATTCGGCTTCATTCGAAGGAGTTGGCTTTTTAAAAGAATTTAAATGAGACTTTTAGTGCTGGATTTTAAGATTAAATTTAATCTTTAAATCTACCTGATTTTAGTTCATCGTGCGGTTTTTACATTAAAAAAATTATCACACTCACAATCTTCAATAGAAATAAGTACCACCCCGTGCTTACAAAGCGGATTGAAATAATTATCATACACGAAAACTGGTTAAAAAGATCAAATCTAGAGTTTACGACTGCATTGAAGCAGGAATTCTTCCACTTGACTATCATAATATTCATGACTAGAACGATAAAATGTCACATGCATACATATCAATCGAGTTATTTTAATTGCTTTAGAAAAACCAGATAAGCTTCAGTCAGAGGGGTAGGTAGAAGGATAGTGTAATTTTTTAATTTAAATGGTTTGGTTTCGATATCAATTGATGGATTCCATGTCACAGTGTCGCATACCTATAGCATTTTACTTGTTAATCACGGATTACCGTTTTACCGATTCCATACTTTTTCTGCGAAAATAGGGGGACGTAAAAGTGAACCACTTCTAAAATGGTTTCAAGATTTTCTTTTGACGTATACCGGTATTCATTTTCATTGTCCTTTCTTCTTATGGGGCAGGCATATTCGGATGCCTGAGCAGAAACGATTTACCAAGTAGATAAGCCTGAGAACATATGATGTTGCTTAAAGATAGGGCAAATTATGAGCAAATTGTACTTGCATTTAAAGAAAGAAAAGGTGTGTAACCCCCAGCGATAACTCCCATTTCCAGATTCATATAAAGGAGCGGACGGTTCGGTGTCGATGATGGAGCTTTTTTCAAGTCTGTTCACGTTTTCCCCCCATTTTGTCTTTCTTATCCGCTCATTTCATTAGTTTTTCTCAGTTTTTTTTAAGAGTACGGCTTGTTAATATTTTGGCGACAACTAAAATTAACAGCAAGTATACCTCAATATAACTAGTTGCAATTCTAGATCTACCATGTTCAAAGGACATCACTTATCCCATTACATTTTGTCACTAGAGTGTTTGTGTTACCGGTGGTTCATAGGGGTACGGGTTTTTCATTTGATTTAATTTAAATAAAATAGCAATCAAGTTTAATTAAGCACTGGTTTTTAAAATCTAATTTTTATGTTGGATGCCAGTATTTCATTCTGAAGCAGTTGGCACATTTTAATAGTCATAATTTGAATATTATAGACTCACACTCACCGATAACTGTTAGAATTACAAATTAAATTAATCAATTATTAACCCCTTTCCTACCGAGCCAATTTTTTGTCACAACAAAACTCCCGAGGGGGTGGGTGTTGCCACCGTGCCCCTTTCGTTACGAACATCCGATTCTTGGAATTTTAGCATGTTTGGTAACCACAGGATAGCTTAGAGTTTATGCTTTCCATTGGTATCAACTTAAACCAACATTCACATTATGACGTTATATTGGCGTCATACGTTGAGGAAAGTATGAAAATACTAAATATAGGGTGGAAAATTGATATTTCGCAATTGATTACCCATCAATTTGAGCCAAAAACCCCATGAAAATAAGCTATTTATAACTTTTTTCGTGGTAAAAAAAAGAATTTTCCCTATTCTACACTGAGTACTATGGACATTGACAAATTTGTAGACATGCGAACATTATGACGTCATTATGACATAGTTTTAGGCATGTTGGTACTATTTTAGTATCAATGGAAAGAGAACCATAGCTATCCATTGGTATCAAAATTAGGCGTCTGTGATATTCCTGTGTCGTACTTGGCATGTTGATACTTCTCTCCCGAAGGGGGATGGTTGCCCCCCGTCATCACTTTGGGATCGCCCTGTATCTTACCTATACCCCCGGTGGATGTTTGTTTTTGAAAGGAGCGTAAAATGTCATTTAGTAATTACAATAGATAATTTAGCCAGGCAAAACCCCTAAAAGGGTGGGAGGCAACCACACTCCCTTTGGTAGACCAGGGTAATAATGTACATACAAAGTATCATAATTTCGGATATATTGGGGACACCAAACGCCCAATGAATATAGGCTATTTTTCCTTTCTCTTCAAATCATTATCTATCCTTTAATTAAAATAACGTGTAGCCACAATCAAAACTTGCAGTAATTATTTATATTTACTTTGAATATATAATACTCAAGCCTTAAATTTCCTAACGCCGACGATTTTAGGGGACACCCCACACGGGAAAGCAGTGTTTGGTTAAACCTCTCCACACTAAAAAAAATAATGAAAGAAATACAGTTCAATAATCCAACAAGGTTAAACTTAGTAGAAAGTTTCATAAGGGCGGTAATGTGTAAAGTGGCCCTTTCTGCCGAAAAAGCGAAAACTTAGCTATTTGTATTTAAAAAGTTAAGAACCTAAGTGGCATTGGCATAAATCACACACACATGTAAGATTCGTTCGGTAAACAGTTCTGTACAGGATAAAAACAAAAATTAAGTGCATGATAAAAGATGACAAATGCTACAGGGCATAGGCCTATAAATGCCCCTGAAAAAATTAAATCAGTATTTATGAAATTGCCCTTTTTTGTGATTTCTTCTCCCGATTTCCTTTGCGTGCAGGGTGGTGTCAATCCCGGGGGTTGTGCCCCTAATGTTACGAGTGAATGAACTGGGATTTCAAATGCACCAATACCACGAATGTTGGCGATGCATGGACTAAAATCTAGATGGAACAAATGAAAAACTCAAGAGGGATTTGTCAACTCTAAGGTGTCTCCCCGACTTATTTTCAGACTAATTTCAATAACAAGCTCATCAATTCCTTCCTAAATCATGGCAAAAGTTGCTTGGACCTATAATATGGCTGCACGCCACCATTTGTGTCCAATAATTATTTTCTCGCAGATTATTATCGATGGTAGAGAAGTCGTAAATATTTACCACTGTGGTTCCACAACTTTTCGGGACAAAAAAAAAAAAAAACACAAAACACATATTCCCTAATTAGCCAATTTATTTTATTCGCTCCTCCCAAATACCCCCATTGCACTAGGGGCGCTACCCATATCATATAACAGGGCCCAACACTTTTAACCTGCCGGATCTCCCACTTGACACAAAAATCAACCCGAGGCTGGTTTTAAAAATCTTAATCTTAAATATATTTCTCCAAGTCTGGTACGTTTTGACTCACCGAATGCACTTTCGATGCTGACACAATTTTTGTTCACAAAAGGTAATGTATCATATTTACAATAAGGGGTCTTTGAGACTAAAGCACGTAAAATATTAAATCGCCCTAAGACATTGACATGTTAAAACAAAGTGACACGACACGCGATTTGTACTGGGTATTTGCGTGACATTTAATGTTGCCATCAATCTCAATATCAACTTGTGGGATCATGCCCAATTGCTTCTCATCAATATCGTATGATAAAACATACAAACACTTCAATTGCAATGTGATTTAAAGTTTCCCCTCTGTAACCTTAAACTTGAACCTTAACGTACGTTTAAAAATTGTATCATTATATAATTCCACCCCAATAACTCTGATTCAAACCGCACTATATCGCTTACAATATAAAACATTAAAGGGGGATGCCCATTAATGCACAACGTTTTCATCTTTATGAGAAGGGCCATCACCCCAAAACCTCATCTGTAAAAGTTTCGCGCCGATATTCAACCCGTTATAATGTGAGAGCCCGTGGGTGGGTGTTTTTCAATTTTAGTTTGGGTAGGGCTGTGCGGCCGGGTGTTTCAACCAGTAACACCCCGACATATACCACAATGACAGATTTGCTACCCCAAAAATAATACCACCTGCTTTTGTGGAGGTTTTGGGGGCGAAGCCTAGAAGCTGGAGAGAACACAACTGTTTAAAATGTATTTTGGAGCTATTTTTCACATTTGGTGGTTATTAAACATTCTTCATACCTGATTGACCATTGGAAAGAATCAACTTGCAACAGAAATGCACCCTGTCAATTTTAAAGAAAAAAGTGGACCGATCAATATGCAAAATCGCTGAAAATCCTGCAAATGCAACCCTTCTCGGCCGCAAATCCCAGACCCCTTCCACTAAGAACCCCCCCACCCCTCCGGGTGTGAGGCTAAAAGCGTGTTATAAGCCACCCCCCATAGGTTTATGTAAAATATTGATTGCCAAAATGGAGCACCATTTTGCCCTTAAACTTTAAAACAAAACACCTTTAGCCCTAAGAGTTTACAGGGTAAATAGAAAAATAGTAGCTTTCTTCAGATACCAAAAATTTGACCACTTCTGGTAAAATCAGGGGTTTTCGGGTGACGAGGCATATAGCGATCGGAGGATCAGCCCTTTAATACTAAAATGACACATTGCAAAGGCATCCAAAGAGAATAATATTATGGGATATTTTGTGAGGAATTCCGGGGCATCTGGATTCAAAGATGTATATGCATGCGTGAATAAGATAAACGCGTAAAAAGGTGTCTTTTTTACAACAGACGATGTACGCGCGTAACATCGTTTAGGGTGTCAAAACACAGCAAAATATGGAAAAAAAGATGTTTTTCTTAACCCTGAAATTGTCATGTTATATCTCATTAAGCAGGGACCCAAAAATAATCCAATATATTGTAATCGGAACTTGCGTGAAGTAAATGCAAAGCAAGATAATAAAGGGTATATTACGATTCAATGACTGTGTACTTTATTGAGGGATCATAAACAGATAAAAATAATTCTTAGGGTATGTTTTAGCTTGGTTTTTGAGTCGGTGAAAAGACGTGTTTAGGGTGCATTTTGAAAGTTATGTTTCAGCGCACACATATCCACCTTTGATTACAAGGGCCCCCCCCCCCCGGGAGCAGTGATGTTCTGAAATAAGGACAGTGATATGGGGGGAGTTTCAATAACTGAGTCTTTATGATTGAAAACAATGGTAATTCATTGTTGAAAATTTGGTCATAATTATATGTTACACAACACCGTTTTTATTCAAACTGGGTTTTGTCAAGAAATCAATACCAACTGAAATTGATTGTGTTATACTCTCCCGCATGTATGGCTTAAAGTGGCCAAACAGGATCAGGATCTTTGGGGCTCTCGGCAAAATTGACAGATTTTGAACCCGAAGTCCGAAAGACACCAAATGAAATTCTTCTGATAGCCGGTTTTTTGTCCTGTAAAACCAACCAACAAACATTAGCAAAATTAATGTACATTTCAAAAAAATCTTTTTCTGATGTATAAAATACAGTGTGAGTCAATAAAAACCCTACAATTTCAGGCAGTGCTCGCACCATGTGCGCTGAATCACCTAATTATAACAATTAAATATTTAATAGCTATTGGTATAATATTCATAGGGCTACAACCCTTGAAAAGCTCAGAACATCTTCATACCTGGCCTGTGAGTTGATATTCACAATTTACATTAAAATTAAACCACTTCTGAAAAAAAAAAAATGTATGCTGAGGTTACGTGTGGACAAAATAAATCCATGGGATGTGCGGAAACCTATGAAACAGGCTAACATGCAACGCCTTTTTCGGATGATGTCAATTTAAAAATCACTGACATATGGTCAATAGAAAGGCGTTCACGCAGACGTTTATTGGTTTCCGCACCCTTGCTTCTGTGAGTCTTAGCACTTCAACTGAAAACTTGAACAAGAATACATCCCGGTTGATAAGTACTAAGTATTGTATGTTGGTAAATGACTAATGCCTTACATGGCCTGTCATAGAGTACGTCACACAGAATAGGAAAATTACTTTTAGAGGCATATTGTGAGGAATCTGAAACTGCTTGAAAAAGATGTGAACATCACAAAACTTATTCCATTCACATTAGAAGCTAATAGAGGTCCTACTGAGTACGAAACCAACCTAAAGTAGAAAGTATTGGGAAAGGACAAAATAAGTTGATTCACGCCTTTGTTAGTTTGATTCAATGAACAATCATTTATTGGTTCAACCAGTTATTTTTGCTGGTCGGTAACGACCAGCCAGTAAGAGCAGATCCCGGTTATTGACTGACTAACTGACTGACTCCGTGCCGTTATGAAAGTGGTGCCTCGCCGATCATTTTTTTTTACGTCTTGACCAATTCAAAGAAACACCTATTAGACTACCTCGTGAAAAGCTTACAGCTGGGCGGGCCGTGGCCGTGATCGCGGCCAGGAAAAAGGATTTTTACGGCTACTATAATCGTTTACTATTATAAAAATACAAGAAAGCTCTTCAAGGTACAATTACAAACCGGCAAGTACCAAGCACCCACTTGAATTTAGACAGAGAGTAAAGTTCTAATTATAGATCGATTCTGAGCATCATACTTGTGTCAGTTGGAGTCATTTATGGGTTGCATTATTTTGCAACACTCTCAACCGGATGGCCCCGAATCCAACTGGAAGAATAACGAACGCTGGTCGATTCGGTCCCAAAACCATTTGGTCCCATGCGAATTCGGACTAAATATCAATTCGGTCCCAGTCGGTCGGTCTCCCGGCAATTCGGCCCCACGGTAATTCCGTCCCATTAGGAAAACGAGTGTTAAACAATAAGGCGTGTTACCATTAACACCTTTGCTAATCATTTATTTATTCCGAATCATGATCATACTTAATAAGATATTTAATTGTGATATAATGTAAAAACACATGAGTGATCATTATAGTAGGACACATCATGGGAAAAAACTTAGCTCCGTCAATTGGAAATTTTAGGCGTGTGTTTTAGTCTTATTTTACCAGTCGTTTGCAAAAATTATAATTAACTATATGCTAAATTAAATATTTTAAGCATGAAATCTATAATAAAGAAAACAATTTGTCATTTTGATAATCAATTTAGCATTAACTCATCTTACCTTATTGGCACTGTGCCTTATTGGAACGGAACGAGACAGTATACAGTATGAATTTCGTGTCGAATTGAAAAAAACAGCAGAATTATATTTGTGTCATGAATTTTTGCTTGTGAAAAATAAGTAAATATAAATTTAGAATAGTATTTATTGGCGGTTTGTTTTACACTTTAACAGCATTGGCACACGCGGAAGCGGTTCATCACAATAGGGGAAAAAGAAAAAGCAATAACATGACAACAAAATAATTTATATTGAACAAATAATGAGAACATCTGTGGGATTGTAAATGATGTCCGTATGTATTGTGTACTACATATACCTGTATTAGGATACATTAAATCGATCACCCAAATAGTACTGTGACTTTACTGTTTGCTTAGTTTCCATATAGGGCTTACTCTAGTCTACTGTGAAAGGCCCTGGGATTCAACGAGCCCGCATAAGCTAGCAAATGTTATTGTAACCGATTGTAATCGCCTAAAACATCACGGATGATGATAATAAATCGATTGAAAGCCAGGTAAAAAGTGTAACTGCTAAATTCATTGCAGCCATTTCTTGGACCCACTAGCCACTCTCAAAGAAAATTTTCTCTGATTAGGGGAGCCTCTCGCAATAGGGGGTCTATTATAAGTTGTGTTGTTAAAACAAAAACAAGGGGAAAAAAACGACTACGATATCAGTGGTACACAGAAGTAGCAGAAAGAAAGGAGAAAGGAACCAACTATACAAAATGACAAAAATCAGATTAAAATTGGCACGTGTTTCATTTGGGTCCGAATTGGCATGGGCGACCGAATTGACGGATATGAGGCCGAATCGGCGGCGAATATTTTACTGAGACCGAATGTACGGGTTTTCCATTGGGACCCGAATGGCATGGGACCGAATTGGCATGGACCGAGAAATTGACGTGGGCCGAATTGAGGGAGCGCACCCTAATGACTCTCCCATAGGAAACACGCATTTTTGTACGGGTTCCGGTTACACTACACACTCCCTTCAATACTTGAGGAAATAGTGTTGGTATCTAAAAGCGGCTTTTTTCTGAAGCATTTTAGGAATTTTGCCTTGAATATGGTGTTGACATCTACTTTTCACGTTTTTTCACATTAAAAACGCACTTAGCTGAAGTTACCCACCCCGCATCACTATATCTAGGAATGTGATCACCGTGCAAAAATGCGGCCAGTCTTTGGGTTTGCGATTGGTGTGAAAACTGATTTTGGTTCTCATGTATTTATGCATTTACAAGTTGAATCAATTTCTATCGTCCATGCGGATTAGCATGCGAATTGTAGCTCCCGTTATGAAGAAATGACCAGTAGAGAATCTTGTCTAAGGCCTTGCCCACTTTTATCCAACTTGCGTTATTACATAAAACGTGGACGAATTAGTGGTGTGCCACCTTGACAATCGAGAGACCGAATTGACTAAGTCCGACTTCTGGGAACCGAACGGATGGGACCGAACAAACGTGGATCTAGGAAAACCGGCTTGCAATATTTACCGTAAGTATTTGTAAAGGGTTTTTTAAAACAATTTCTTGAATATCATGTGCGATGAAAGAAGGTGGTAATTTCATCTTTACTCTTATGTGAGATGAAAGAATGTAATTTCAATCTTTTTCCGCCGTTATCGAGACCTCAAAATTGTTTTTATGATGGACAAAGTTTATAACGTCGTCATCTGTCAAACTTGGCTAGCCCATTTTTTTTTTGCACGCCAAGTGTTTTCAATTAAGAACCATGAGCTGCCTCTTTTCTTGGACAGTGCATTTTCTCGAAATTGGGGCAAATTTTGAAACAAAACTTATATATCCAGTTGTCAAACCTTGTCTTGCCGTAGATCTGATTTATGTAATTTTTTTGGATTGGTTTTTGATAGCATTTTTTGATCAAAAAAAAACCCAATGTATGCAAAAAGGAAAACAAACCAAACTAGAAGTAAAAATGATTATAAAATGTTATGCATTTTGTGAATTGTCCGGACCCATTAGTAATAATAATAATAATAGCGAGATTTATATAGCGCCTTATGCCTATTGGCCTCTAAGCGCATTCACAATGGCTGCTGATCACTGTGGCCCAACAATACAATAAACCATTTAGCATCATTTCAAGGGAATGCAGCAGATCGGGATTCAGCCTTTCCCTTATCAGCAATATGGCACGCTCCACGCATCAAATCATCTCGATCGAGCGCTGTATCGAGTTACCCCCGCTATATTGTCGAGTTTACAGCGCTGCAATCCAGTTTGAACTCTATGTGCCGAGTTTCATAAAAATTCATTCCAGAATTAAATTCATGTCCAGAATAATCATGCGATTTTAAAAAACGGGACATGATTTTTTCAACATGTGCCAAAACTGGACATGATTTTTTTCTCAACATGAGCAAAACTCGACATGATTTTTTTCGCAACATTGAGCACTCGACATGAGTTTTTTCTCACCATGAGCACAACTCGACATGATTTTTTCACGACACCAAAAACTATGTCGAGTTTTTCCTCTGTTGAGAAAAATCATGTGAGGATTTTGAATCTGGACATGATTTATGTCAAAATTCACCATTATCGAGAGCACAACTCAATGGATTTATAGAGGGCAAACTGGACAGATAGAGCTGGAATAACTCGACATATATAACGCTGCACAATCGACATATGGCGAGGAAGGAAAAACTGATACACAGCGTGTGAAAACGACATGCGAGGGAGAAACTCGCCCATGATTTGATACGTGGGAGCGTGCCATAACAGCAAACCTACATCGAGATAACTCCATCGCAGCCGGGACAGCTTCCCAAATATCGCAGGGGAAATCGGAACCGGAACAAAACCAAGCGGTTAATTTCTGGTACAGGGAAATTACAACATAGCTGAATCTCACAGGGCTCGAACGCCGCAGTTTAGGAAGCATGGATGAGACATACATGGAGTCGAGCGCTTAACTGATTGAGCTTTCTTGTCCGCTACATGATGTGTAGGCCTATGATTTTTTTGGTTCTAGACTTGACTAGGCTACCATGCCAGTCTCAGTGATGGGGTTTGGCACAAAGCACATGTCAGACGTGATAAATGGCTTGAACTAGAAACGATCTGGAAAAACCAAATTGGTTATAAATATTAACTACTCAGAAAGTTCACACCGTTGGTTTACCAGGCCAGGACTCAGCTAGGCAAAACAAAAAATTATATTGGCGTAATTGACTGACCCCTAAATATTTGTTTATATAACAAAAATTCTGTATTTAAAAAACAAAAAACAAAAGCCAATTCAAGGAAGTACATGACTCATGAGTACCAAAACAGCGAATAGGGCGGGCAGAGGCTACTCGTTGTCGATTGTCGGGCACAAAATATGGTGTGCAAAGTATTTTTAATGCATGGAATGCGCTTGAATCAAGTTATTTGGTGGGAGATTTTGTACAGAACGTGTGTGATGAGTTTAGCAGGGATATATAGAATGGTTCAACTTATAAAATATACTGCCAATGCAAACACAAGTGCCGACGTGTCACAGTAATTGCCAAATTGTTAAGTTTTCACTTAAAACCTAAAGGGATTTTAAAAGGAAGGTGATACCGAGTCACCTAAGGTTTGACTACAATCTGGTACTAGACCTACCTACCATACCTAAACCAACTTATTAGTGCTTGTATTTCAGGAGACAGCCTACACAAAATGGTCAAAATTTAACCATATGGCGTCAACCAAAAATACATGCACTTTTGTTTTCAGCTGCCATTTTAACTATGTAGAGCCTGTCAATGTTACTTTTGAGTTCTGATGGGCAACTAGTGACACTTGCTTACATGTCTGTGAAAATTAAGTGTAGGCAGAGGAGTTGCAAAGTGTCACGTAGTTTCAAAGACACAAAAACAGGAGAATTGGTGTATTTGAACCTAACGGGACACCCTTTTACTAAAACCTGATCAACCATTGCAAAATATAAGGAAAAAAGAAAGTAGGAAGTGTTTAGAACATGTTAAATGTTGGATTCCAATATGGTGCTGTATGCAAATTTATTTTAAAAAAAAAAGCAAACTACAGCATTAATGAAATTTGCCACATAAATAGCACTGATTGGGTCTTTCTAATTTGAACTAAGTCAACACTGAAAAGCCAAACTGCTGATAGTGGAGGATACCCATCATGAGATATGGTACAAATTCTATGGTTGTTTCTATAGCCCTCGGATCTAAAAAAAGGAGAGGTGGTTCAATAGTAAAGCACCCAAACCAATTGTTCGAAATATCTAACCGTAAAGGACACTGCATGTACGGTTAGAACTGCTAAGGTACCAGAAATGGGCGGAAGTTATGACCAAAACACATGACCGGTAATTCCTGATTAAGGATTTCAGTTGAAAAAAAGTAATCCGATCTGGAGCTTAAGTTTTGCAAGTGCAGTCGACTGGCGAGACTAATTACATATCAAAAGTCAATCGTCGAATTTTTTTGCAACGCAGGGCCGCCCGAATTTATACTCTTAAAATCTCTATCCGTCCACAATGGCTGGATCCAGGATTTGAAAAATGGTCAAAAATTACGGGGGGCTGAAAGGCTGTACTGGTCCAAAATAGCTCAAATGGTGATTTTGCAAGATTGCAGAAAGAAAGCAATAGGAAATTACATAATAGTGGTATTTAAAAATCATTAAGCAGTGATCATTTTAAGACGTGCAATTAATAGTTCGTTAGTTCGTGCAAGTCCAAATCACAGTGGAAGATCCGTCTTTAACCAGCTGATAGTGTCATCATCAGGTTGATCAGGCCTGGATTCCTCGTGGGGACTGTAAAACTACACAGTAATAGATGAGGTGGGCTAATGGTTTTGTGGCTCTCCACAATCGCAGTTTTTTTTGGGTGATGTTCTACTCCGATCTTGTGAAGGGAAGTGCTTGTACAGACCAACGCCCAGTTTGAGTCTGTTGAGGTTGACCAATGCTTTCCTATCAAGGTTCACAGCATTTGGGCATTGAGCATGGGTGTCGACAAAACTGCTTTAGGTTCAAAGTAGAGGATGACCATTGCTCAAACCATCCGTCATTGATCCGGGATGATCGATAGAGATTACTGTGACTGCAGTGTCTTGGATTGGGTAGCCAAAGTGAATCCTTGGAATTCTCTGATCCTCAAATCAAAGGGTGTTGGTGGTGGGATTAGACTACCAGGTCATCACATTTCTTGGCGGGCTTGATCGTCTGAAGGTTCTCCTAAGGTTTGCAGGAGCTATTGCTCGACAGAATTGGGAGGTTCTACAGGCGGTGCAAAAGGCAACCACTAACAAGTTCATTGCATCATCGAACGGACATCAATCTGTGTGAATGTACGGTCTGTGATCATAATGGTGCAGCGTATTCAGCAGTGGAGTATGCCAAGCGCAAACAGTTTGATGTATGTAAGGTTGTCAACGACTGCACCACATCCAAGTTCCTGCGAGCCTTCGGATGGAGGTTGACACGAGGGCATGCGTGCTTGGCAGCGACTGGCCTTGGTGTGTTGATTGAAAGTAAGGCTGCGGTCAATGTGACGCCAAGGTACTTTCTATGAAACTTAATGATGGCAATAAACACATGTGTTTGGCTTGATTTTCTAGGGTGACCTGTGTGTGGGAGCTCCCTTTAACCTTGCGTCTGTGTTAAAGGTGCAATGAGAGATTCCACATATCAGGTGTCCTAAAAAAAATTCAAAAGTGACGAATTTTTGCCCTGATGTAAAGGTTCTATCAAAAATATTCCCTATATGAAAGGATTAAGCTGAGAAAGTTTCGGTGGTACAAATATTGTGCCAAGTTTGTATAGGTGCAAAATACAAAATTCAGCCTATGTTTTATATTGAAATATAAGAAAATATATAAAAAGTTTGTTTTTTCCCTTTTTCTCTCTTTAAGACATTTCTGTAGCCAAAGACAAGGTAAGAAATCTATTGCGTGTCTTATCCATATGAAATTACTATAATGAAAAATATTGGGTGCCTCAAAAATCTCCGAGTGCCACCTAATATAACTTGAAACAGCCAAATTCTCTCACTTCAACAATCATAAGTTGGGGTTTACAAAAAAAATTGCTAGCTCAGAGGGTGTATTGAGGCCTTCTCCACCAATGCAACCAGTTTTGGGACATTTCACCTTAATAATGCCATGATGCCAACATGGGATTCCCCAAAAATCCATTTTAAAAACATAAAAACCTGGACATACACACTTGCATCTGTCCACAAACCACTAGCACTGGATGATTTTTGCTTGGTATTGGGAAATTGAGAAATAATTTAGTTGATATATCTTATTTGTAAAGTAAATGAGTGCTGATAATACTCCCTAATTGGCTATTGATAAGCCTACATCACTTGAAGTCCATATCAAGTGAAAATAATTAAAAAAAGAAAATTAAAGCTCAGAATAGTGTGGTATATTTCTGTGGAGTTCATATATTTATTAGTTAAATTAAGTATGACAATGAAGTAACCATTTACTATTGCAATGATTAAAGGCGCATTTGTATTATTGTAAAAACAACATTTTTTTTTGGCTTAAAGACACTATCAGTGATTCACCCGAAAGAGTCAAAATATTTGAAATTTGCAGGCACTTATCTTAAAAGTGAAGGGTAAGTCTGTAGATTTCTCAAAAGTTACCTTTTCCAATTGAGGAATGGCAGAAAAGGGGAAAACGGCAGTGTTCAAATATGACTCTCCATTCAGTTACTTGTTAAAGTTAAGTGTCCGTATGGACAGTAATGACTAATATATCCGATTTTGTCTTATAAGGTTGCTTCTGGCCTTATCATTTGAAGGATGTGTTAGGGTACCTGTATTTGTTTAATACAGACATGCAAAAAACTGATTTTTGATGAATTTTTTGATTTTCTGATTTATCAAATCACTGATAATACCTTTAAGTTCATGAATGTGTGTGTGTCTGCCTGCCCCTTTGAACATGTGTGTGTGCAAACATGTGCATGTGTTGTAAATATAAATTAATGTATAAGAATTGACAATTTTAACAAATCTATTTTCTAAATTGCCCATTTTTTTTACCCAGTCAAACTAAATTAATGTAACATTTTCTATTGTAATAATATAAAAGTATTTTAAAGAATGTTGTTGTCTTTGAGTGTCATATTATAGGCTACTGCATCATTGATGCTCTGGTTTCTCACATATGCATTCACCAATTAACTTCATTATTATGTTTTCAGGGTTATTGGGAGTTATAAAACATAATGATGACAATATTGGATGGCTAATTTCGCATGATATCGGATTCGTCATAAAAACATCAAACTCGCCGTTGGCTCGTCCGATATTTTTATGACTCATCCGATATGGTATGATATCATGCTCAGCCATCCAATATTGTATCATACTTGGTCAGAAGAACCACTGGTCCAAGGCTCATATATGGTGTAAACAGGTGGACCTTTGATAACCCCTATTTGAACTTTGACCCCATTTTGTCAAAATCTTTAAAATAATATATTTTTGGCACATAAAGTGGTACAGCCACCAAAGCTGCTAAAAAAGAACCATTAGCAAATACGTTATGTGGGATGTTCACAGATTGACCTTTGACCCTATGTGTCCTTTGACCCAATTTTATTAAAATCTTACAAAACGTTAACAATTGATCATTTCTCACATGCATTCACCAATTAACTTCATACTTGGTCAGAAGAACCACTGGCCCAAAACTCATGTGTGGTGTAAACAGGTTGACCTCAGATGACCTCTGTATGAATGCTGACACCATTTGAAGACCGCGGCGGCAGGTGACACAAGCGTTCCAGGGAACGATGTATTTTTGTTAGTATTTCGCAGTATTGACCAGTATTTCCCATTTAGGCCAAAATTTGCCTGGCGGTATTTACCGCTAAATACCGGTATTTACCGCTAAATACCGGTATTTACCGGCAAATACCGGCCAACCCTGGACTCCCATGAGCATGTGTACCTAGAGCAGGCCACGGGGGAGTTTCGTGCCCGCAAATAGCCCCGTATGTGTGAGATTGAGTGGGATTTGGTTCAGTTAGGGTTAAATGCCTGTATGTCTGTTTCTTGGCATTTTTTTAAAACCTCTAAAACAGGTTGCAGAATATATTTTACATTTTTTCCAATGAAAGATTGTCAAAAAGCCATATTGCATGGGTTACTGAGGCATTGTCTCATTGATCATGCAGTTCAAAAAATGTGAAACTATCAGACAACCTATTTGGGACTGCAGTCCATATTTTAAAGCTATTGCACTATGAAAAGGTGACTCAAAAGTATCTAATTTGGTGATGTTATCTGTAGGTGCCGTAATGTTATTGTTATGTATTGCTGGCACTGATTTGAAGCCCTGGGTGCCTATGGGGTCTCATTATTACCTCTTGATTACAGTCTCTCCATTGTATATTATTCCTGTTCATTTGATATTAAATTATTTTCAGGACTAAAGACCTGAATTTTTGCATACCATGGAACGCTATGTATATGCCAACTTTGAGCACGTTGAAGGAAACACAGCCAACCCTAGCAATCTCTGTCCCTGGAATTCCCTTCTCCAGTGCCTCAGAAACTGTTCCCAATTCTGGAATACTTTCTGCAACCTAGAGACAACTGCTATAACCCCAGTGCTTATTGAAATGAAACGACTTGTACTAAGCAAAAAGAAAAAGGAGAATCTCGCTATTCTTAGGAAATGTGTAGCTGAACATTTGAATAAACCCACCCTAGCTAGTGGTAGTCAGCAAGACATTGCAGAAGTGTACAATGCATTGATGATTGCTATCAAGAATGAGATGGAGTGGTTACGAATTCCTGACATGGAAAGTCTCACTCAGCTGTTCACTTTAACAGAAACGACTCAGTTGAGGTTTCTTAATGGTGCTAATGGAACATGTCCAAAGTGCAAAAGAATGCCAGATGATTCCATACCTGACCACCACATTTCAATGAATGTCCACTTGAAAAAGACTGAAACAAATTTGCAGAGTCTTATAGATGCAGAATATACAACATTATTTGAAGATGATCCCAGAAAATGTTCATATTGCAGTGACAACAGCAGAAACTGGAAAATCTCTACCCACAAAATCCTCATCAAAACTCCTGAAGTTCTGGTGATTCAACTTGTCAGATTCATGATTACTAATAATGTTACAAAGAAAGACACTTCTTTCATCAAAGTTCCACTTCAAATTACAATTCAGAACCAACATTATGACCTTGATGCTGTTGCAAATCACAATGGTAGCATTTCAGGTGGCCACTATACAGCTATAGTGAAAAAAGGACAGAAGTGGTACCACTTTAATGATGCTACACACCCTGTTGCAGTAAGACCTGATCAAGTCAATAGTAACCGTAACTACATTCTGTGGTACAAGAAAAACATACATAGTCCACAGCCTGTGACAGAAGAAACACACTTTACCAGTGAATCATCCAACAGCAACTAGCCAAAGAGAGCAGATAACTCCATTGCACACCAGACGGCTAACTTTGAGATGTCATCAGGTAATTCAAGTCGACTCAATCCAAAAGCATACCACACTCCATATCATTATGTATCCCATTTCATTGATGAATCTACAACTGCTGCCTTGGGTGTGATAAAGATTCAAAGAAAATACAACAGCACAAAGAACCATCCAGCAGTGTCTCCAGCATCTTACAAAAAGATAATGACAATTGCTGCGTTGGGTGCAATAAAGGTTCAAAGAAAGTACAACAGAACAAAGCACCATTAAGTAGTACCGCAACCATCTTGCAAAAAGATATTGATAATTGCTGCCTTGGATGTAATAAACCATTTAAACAACTCATTAGACACGTAAACTGTTCTTCACTCTATCAAACTAATTACAACATGCAAAAACTCAAACAGATGTATATGGCAAGAACATTGAAAAAAAGAAACACTGAAAAAAAGAAGGAAGAACAAAGTTGCAGAAAATAAAATGGCTACAAGAACTGAAGAGGCTGCTAGAAAGAACAGGTCACATAAGAGATCCCTGGCTGAAGACCCTGTTGCTACAAGAGCAAAAGGTGCTAAAAGACAAAAAACATCCCATGACAAATCCCTCGCTGAAGATCCTGTTGCTACAAGAGTAAAATGTGCTAAAAGACAAAAAACATCGCATGACAAATCCCTGGCTGAAGATCCTGTTGCTACAAGAGCAAAATGTGCTAAAAGACAAAAAACATCGCATGACAAATCCCTGGCTCAAGATCCTGTTGGTACAAGAGCAAAAAATGCTGCAAAACAAAAAAAGTTTTATCACAATGTTTTACACATGAATCCAATCTCTACACAAGAACAAAATGCAATCAGGACAGCAAAAAACACACAAACACAGACAAAACAACTTTACAAAACAGAGTATGACAGAATCAGACAGTTCAGAGAAGCAGTTAGAGACGGGCCTATTTACACCTGTATCTGCTGTAGGAGAATCAGATTTCACAATCAGGTAGTCAAATGGAGCTTTGAACTCATCAATGAAATTGCTAAACCTGAACTAATTGGAGATGTCATTGGAACTCCTCTTGAAGATCTCAAAGTTAAAGGCAGCCACCATATCTGTCATAACTGTGCAACAAAGTTAAAGGAGCATAAATACCCTGCAATGAGGCACATCAATAAGCTTGAATTGGTTAATTTGGATGACAAGCCAGAGCTGAGAGAAATTACAGAACTAGAAAATGCTCTTATAGCAAGAAATCTGGTTTTTCAAATGCTCGTTCAACTACCAAAATCAAGATGGACTGCAACCAAAAAACCAATAGTCAACATTCCCATCTTAGAAGATGATATTGTCAATACAATGCAATCACTACCTAGAACATCTCAAGAAGCAGGAATAGTACAAGTTAAGCTCAAAAGAAAGCAAAGTATGAAGAACTCTCATCTAGAACAATACATTGATGTAAATAGAATGAAAAAAGCTCTGCAAACTCTACGACAGTTGGGCAATAAGCACTATCAGTTTGTTCCTGATTGGGACAATTTCAATATCAGGATGCAAGAACAGGACCCTGATGAATGTGGCTCTCTATTGAATGAAAATCAAGATACAATTGAAAGCAGCTCCAACAACTCTATCAATTCTAAAGAACAACAGGCAGATTCAGAAGATGACGAACAGGAATGGATCAAGGAAGACCCAGTTAAAAATACCACTTTGACGTGCAAAGGCCTACAATATTTCTTCACGACCATCCTGAGGTTGAAGTCAACAAAGATTTAACCACAATTCCTGAAGACCCAGACAATATCAACCAAGTTCCAAATATAAATGAAGCAATAGGAGTGGCTCCCAGGGAAAATAAAATACCAACAAACATTTTACAAGAAAAAGACTGGGAAGCCAAGTCTTACCCAGCACTTCTTCCTGATGGCAGAAATGGTTATTTCGAAAAAAGATCACCTGAACTTACTCTTCAAAATTATTTCCAACAAAGGATTCTGAATAAAGACAGAAGATTTGCCAACTGTCCCGGCTATGTATTTGCTGCATTTGCTGCAAATGAAAAAAACTCACTTGAAAGAAATATTAATATTTCCTCAGAGGGGCAGGCAGACAGACTCCAGAGGGTAACACAAAGTACACCCTCAATAATCCCTATTCTGTCCTTGACAATGCCTGGGTAACCCAGATATTGGCAGAAAAAGACAATGGTTGTCGGTTGAAATGGTAATGATGGTGATATTATTGTTCCTTATTATTGCGTCATCGTAAAACAATAATATTATGGTATTTATATTGATGCTGCATATGATGGTACGAATGGGGTTCACGTTCCGTGTGGGTCCCGATGGCACTCGTTGTGTTGTGCAGTCGCTTTTGTGATTGACGGAATGATATGGCAGCTCTCATTTGCATGCGTGGGGCTTCTACATGAAACGTTTTCCTTATGAATGGGTAGGGGTTAAATGATAATTTTTTTATTATTTGTTTTTATTACTTTTTTTTTTAACAAATTTTTATTAATTGGCGCAATTACTGTTAATATTCTTTATTATTACTGTTACATTTGAGTAATTATATATTTTTGACGCAATTCTTATTGGTTTAACTTAAAGTGACACGAGGAGATTTTTTAGGATACAAATTTCCTTCAATCCTCACTGAATCGGTTGTGGTCCACCTTCAGAGAAACAGTTCTTAGGTTTATTGAACAAACATTTCAATCGATTAAGAAGGTGTGCGTTTCTTTCTGGAGATCCACTTCGTGTCTCTTTCATATTTCTCCTTTAAAAATAATATTTCCACCTGATTATTTTTTTCATTACTTTTCCTAGTTATTGTTCATTCATACTCTAATTGCTATTGCTTTTTTTGTTATTTTCACTGATGTTTGTTATTGTCGTCATTGTTTATATCTTAATGTCCTCATTGTTAATTGTATTTATAACGGGATGATATACATTTTGCAATTATATTTTTTTTTCTTTTAATCTTATTTTCGCATTGATCCTTTATCATATATCTTAATATCACTGGCTTTTCTACTTGACAACAGTTATTTTATTTTTTTTTTCTTCATATGTGATATTAGATTCCTTCCGACTATTTTTTATTTAATTCGCTTGTCTATTGTTTAATTTTGGTTTGCTCTATCCTTACTGTTTTGCTTCACTGTAAAGCCAAATTGGTCCGGCTTTGTGCGGATTTGTCCACCGAGTCTTTCCAATCGACTTGTTTTTGCAGTGTTACAAACATTATTTCTTTATTTTCTTTCCTATTACTAACCATAACCATGTTCTCTCCAGCTTATATGTATTGTATATTATTTCACAGCCTAGCCCGTTAAGCATCACTCTTTTTTGATAATTTCCTGTTTCCTTTATTTTTGTTTACTCTTTGTCATTAATGCTTTCGTTACACAAATACACATTACAATACAACAAACACAAAACACACCCTTTACAAATCTTTTCGTTCCTCATGTTACAAACATGTTTAATGTTGGCACTCTAATTGGCAGTTGTAAAAGTGTATAATTTATTTATAGTAATGAATCATAGTCGTTTGTAATTTCTGTAAATCTCGCTACCCGGATAAGATGTGTTTATGGTGATTTTGGATATGCATGAGGTTGGGGGGTTGGGTGGCTGAGTGGGGACTGGTACAGGGTATTTATTTTCAAGATGGATGAGAGTTTCTATGCCTTATGTTTTTTAATAATCGATTGACTAAACCGACTCCATCCTTGATTTGAATTCAATCCCTACTTGTATGAAGGCCCTGCCCATGACATCATAATAGCACATTGGAAAATTATAAACTAGAATTCTTGCAATTATGTTTTCACTGTAATCTCCTTGATTTGAAATGTTCATTTAGTAGTAGTGGTTGTGTCATACTGCATTTAATTCCAGACATCTTCACTACAAACCGTGGATTTTTTATTGAAATTGTTATTACAAAACTAAATCATCCTTTTTCATTATCGCACTGTCCTGAGACATGGTTTTAGATAAGCACAATCCTTAACCTCATTGATATTCCGAATTATACTTTAGTTCACAACACCTTTTCGTGATCGAATAAGCTGCGGTTGTTGCCTTTGTATGTTTTGGACACTCATTTAAGCTTAGAGATTAATCTATTAAATTCATCATTATATACCAGGGTATCTTAATATTGATCATTCTGAATCCGTTTTTGTCGACATTCTTTCGTCCCTCCCTCGAAAAATGTTATTGTTTGCAATTTTATCGCGCCACAGACCGATATTGATTTATTCAATTCTGATTTATTGAATTGGTCCTTGATCCGTTTACCCTGAACAACAAAGAACTGTTATATTTCTGGCGATTTTAATCTTGATCTTTTGAGTTTACCCCTTACATCCTCCATTAACTGATTTTTGTTAATAATTTTTATGCTCATAATATGTTTCCTTTAAATCGGAACCGCCCACGCGTATTACGAGAATCAGAGGCCACAATTTATGAAATTTTTACGATGTCCTTACCAAACGCATTAAATCCGGAGTCTGCGTTGCTGACTTAACTGATCATTATCCGATTTTCAGATTACTAATGCTTTAGATATCACACCTAATTCCTCCCCCACCAATTCATTCTTTAGTCGTTCTTTTAATGTAAATAACGTCATTGTTTTAAAAATACCGTTTTCTTCAGCTCACAAATTGGGACCATGTTTTTGCATGAAAGTTCGCCCACGAAGGCCATCCATAAGTCTTGGAAAGTTTCATGGTTCATTACAATGCTTGTTTTTCTCTCAAACGTGTACCAAGCTATTTCCCGTCGTATTTCCTCGTAGCCCTGGATCACCCAGGCTATTTTGAATTCTATACACATCACAAAGAAATAAATTGTATCTAATATAGATCCTCAGAAACTGTATCCAATAAACTTGCTCTTGATTAAATAATACGAAACCCCCCCCTCACTTTAACAACAGTTTATTCGGTGGGCCGGCTAAAAAAGCTTATATTCAGATTTACTTTGCTGATCATAGAAATAATTTGAAACCACTTGGAAGTTTCTAATGATTTATTCGGCATGATCCCGGAAACACCATTTAACCCCGATCCATTTGATATCGAGGGCACGCCAACTAACTCAGACCCTCAAAATTGTCTGACGGTTTAAATGATTTCTTTGTTAACATCGTTTCAAACTAGCTAATCGAATTCCCTCAAGTAAGGCAAGTTTCAATGATTAGTTAGCCAATATTTCATCTCCTATGAGTTCCCTTTTTCTATCTCTCCCACCAATAGTGATGAAATTATTAAATTTGTTCCCTTTCAATCTGTTCTAGTCCAGGCTATGAAATGAAATCAAACCTCAGATGTTGTTAAAAGCGGTTCATAATCTTATCACCTTTCCACTACTTCCCGTTTTTAAACTGTTCTCTTAGCACTTGTAGTGTTTCCAGATCAATTAAAAATTGCAAAAGTTTGTTCCAATTTTCCAAATCTGGTGAAAAAAATCTGTTCATATTACCGCCCATTTCTGTTCTCTCCCCAATTTTTTCTAAGATCTTTGAGCGTATAATTCATAAAAGACTCATGGTTTTCTTGTTCGCTTCAAGTTACTTCAATAATAGTCCGTTTTTTCAGAAACAATTACTCCTCTTATATGGCTGTCCTTAATCTTACAACAAGATAGTATCTGATCTTGATAAAGGCATGCACACTATTGGCTTATTTTTGGACCTCTCGAAGTCATTTGACACGATTAGCATGACTATTCTTCTAATAAGCTCACACATGGTGTTTCGTGGGAATGCCGTCGAGTGGTTCAAAAGTTCACCTCACTGTGAGAGAAGTCAATTTGTGACTATACAACAATTGTAAATCATCCATACGTTATGTCCAATGTGGTGTTCCGCAAGGATCTGTCCTAGGTCCTTTACTTTTTATTCTTTTGAGATGATATTCCTTTTCCCTAATATTTTTCATTTTATATTTATGCTGATGTACCTATGCAAATTATTTCTTTCTAACTCCAGTCTTAAGCCTTTTTAATTTCCTTTAATAATGAATTGTTGAACATCTGTAGGTTGTTTTAGAGCGAATAAATTATCCCTCAATATTGATAAAACCACCTACATGATGTTCAAAATCGGCATAGTAATCGTGTTAATCCTGATTTACTATCGTTAGTGATGGTGTAAGATTTCAAAGGTTTCTCATACACGTTTCTCTGGAATTATTTTTGATGATTCCCTTTGACGTGGTTTAAATCATAGCCGTCATATTACCAACAGTTTTTCTAAGTTTCAGGCGGTATTCATTCCGCCTGAAAAATATACCTTGTAATACATATTCGCTTTATATAATACTTTAATCCTTCCACATCTCTTTTAAATTGTGATTTAATTTGGGCTGATTCAAACAATTGTAAATTTGGATATTAATCCATATACCAAAAAAGAAATCATCAGGGCTTTGCTCTAACGGCACACTGGCTTGCCCATTCTCCCCCATTAATTCAAAAATCTCAATACTTTAAAACCATTTAGAATCTTCATAAGTTAATTAACGGTTTTTCATATACAATTATACTTCAAACAGCCTGCCCGACAATTTTGATAATTTTTTATTAAAAGTGGTGTTAATCCCTATTTATCACACTCGTTCATCGAAAATTACGACCTATAATTTTCAATTATGATCTTGCAAGGAATACAATTAAAAGACAGGGCCCTTTATACTGTGGAACTCCTTGACGCTGATTAAGAAATGCCCCAACCCGTTTTGTATTCAAACGTAATCAAGTCTCATTTGATTGTTATATCTTATGTTTAAGCGGTCACTGGTACATTTCATACCAATTTTGAATCTCTCTTTACTTTGCTCTCGGATGATGGTCTGCACGGGTCCAGAGGGTGTTTCGGGTCACTCCCACGATGCACCAGTTTGGGGGATTTCGCCATGTGGGGGGATCGGTGTGGTCCCAGAAAAGCCCTATTCTTAACCCATAAAACCCCTGACCCTGATGCTCATTTTGTTCCAAGGGCGTTTGGTATTTGGGGATTTTTTAGCTTGTTTATATAAATGTCTTGTAGTTCTTTTGGGCTTTTTGGAGCGCTTTGTATCCCAAGTACTGACATGTGTTTACTGCGGGTGGCGGTTTAGGTTGCTATGATCGGGGGATTGATTCGGAGCACCCTCTGGTCTGGGCCAGTAGGCTTCACAATGTTTCACCAAATTAGGTTTTCGCAAAATATGTTTCACAAAATATGTTTCGCAATCTCACACTCATTGATACAACTATCTGTGACTACGGCCGGTTTCTTCAAACATTTTCCGTCGTCTCCGGGGTGGGATTACTACCCGGTGTTTTTTTTTTTTTTTTTATACACTTAAATCTATGTTCGAGGGCTAGTAAATGTAATTTTCAATGTTGTAATTCCAGTTGGCGTATCGTATTTTGTTTAAATTCCATGGCCGTTTCAACAATTTCCGCTTTATCAATTAATCAATTTTTCTTCTCAATTACAATTCTATCGGTACTCTTTTCAATGCCAGTGTTTTTTTGTTTTTTTGTTTTTTTTTTTCACTGTCCATATTGTTTTTGCCAACAGCCGTTCTGTCCATCCCTTGCACTTGTCTCGTAGGTCTTGTTTCACTTTTTACGGTCCTGTCATAATCCTGTTTGTTAGCTTGTTGTTGTGGTTTGTCTTTTGCGTACTTATTCTAGAATTTTTTATTAGCTGTCCTTTCAAATATGGGTGACCAAATATTCTCTCTCGAGCTCTGCTCCTTTTTGGTTTGCCCTCCATCTTATTACTTGCTTTGGTATTCTAATAATTCTGATTTGATGGAAAAATAACATGAAACGTGACACTGAAACAAAGTACACCCTCAATAATCCCTATTCTGTCATTGACAATAGTCCTGGTAGTCAACCCAGATCTTGGCAGAAAAAAAATTGAACTCATATCCAGATTAGAAAATCAATGGCCCTTTGAATCTTTCTTCACACTGTCCTGTGCAGAGAATAGAATGAATGAAAAATTCACTGTGTTTTCTTCTTCAAGATCACAACATTGCTACCAAGTTAGAGGGAGGTCAAGGAGCATGCTTATATTGACAACAGAAACCTAGATGATTTTTTTTTGCAACAGGGAAAAAACCAGTCAAAGCACGATTTTATAAAACAAAACATTTTGGACTGCTACTCTCACGTTTGAATCACATAGTCCCACCCATTAATTATAGATAATGATGACTCCTTCAAGTCCTCTAAGAGTCAAATACTATCATTATAAGGTAGAGTTTTACAACGTCAACTTCGATGTGCACCCCACATACATGGAACCCTCTGGATGAACTGGCCAGAACTCATTGAAAACATGTGGGCTAGCAAAGGGAAACAGACAACGCACGATATCAAAGGCATAGCAAGGACTGCTAAAGAAAAAAGACAGGAAATTGAGCAACAATACAACGAAGAAGTTCACAAGATGATGAAAATTTTCAACAAATTCAAAAACTGAAGAACTGGACTTAGTTCCAGTTCAAGACCAACAACACCAACATGAGATGATGCAGAAAACGTAAGCAGTTTCTAAGGGTGTGTCTCTGTCCTCAAGGATCCCAGCAAAAAGAGAATTGGCTTTGAATCAACAGACAAAAGCACTTCCAGAATCATGTAGGAAAAGAGGATCCAAATGTAGGTTTCATTTCCCAAGACTACCCAGCCTCGGAACAATTGTCTCTGTTCCTGCAAGAATTAAGTACAAACAAGATGACAATCTGAGATCTACAAAACTTGAAGAGCCACAAGAAATCAAAGAAAAAGTGACAAAAGTGTTGGAAATGAAGAGTCATGAAGACACATCCAGTCAACCTGAGAGCTTAAAACCATAACCAGTTTCTTGACAGGCAACACATAATTCAAGCAGCAACTACAATTACAGAATCCTACAAATACATTCCCAATACGATAACCCAAATGCACATTGTGGATGACAAGTTACGAGAACATATGTTGTTAGATTTAATCTCATCCGACAAAGATACAAAGAGCATCTCTTAACACTGAAATGAATACTCAAACAAATTACAGAAAACAACAAAGTTAAGGGAAACATTGAAAAACAAAGACTTGTAAGAATTTTGCATGCAGCTAAGATATTGAAAAGGATATTTCTGGATGATCATTTGATTCAAAGGATATTGAGAAGCTCTAAGTTGTCAACAACGGATATGAAGTCATTATCAGAGAGACATCGATGAAATCTATATAAACAACTACAATTCCGAGTGGATTAAAGCTTGGCATGGCAATATAGAGTACAAATCTCTGCACTAGACTATTATGCAATAATAACTGATATCACAGATTACTACATGAAAGATGAGTCTGGAACTCTTGAATTCATAGAAAAGCACTCGCTGCAAAATCCAGATGAAAACCTGAGAAAGGCAATGAGAAGAGTTCAGAATGCATTTCTCACAAACAGACAAGCTGGAGAATGTGAAATATATTACAAACTGTTCCCATTCCTGCATTTGACCGATTCCAACATAACAACCACATTTGCACCAACTGGTTTCAAAAGAAATCGAAGTAGATTTCTCAAACAAATCTGTAAAGAGATGGCTCAAAATATGGACAAAGTAGTCCAGGTTCAGGGCAAAGAGGACAAATATTACATTGAAAAAGAATCTGCCTTAGACAAGTACCAGAGAAGACACCCCAATTTAGACAGTCTGTCATACAGTCAGTTCATTCAAAGATATGAACCCTGCTCTGAAAAGGCTGTCCCAAAACACGATCAAATGAAATACAAATGTCAAACTGATAATAACTTTGACAAAATAAGTTCACACCAGGAGAATGCAGAAACTCCCATAGCAGCAATGACAAAAAGTGACTCAAACCTAGATCCCGAGGATTTAAAGAATGCAGATAATTACATCTATACCTCAGACAAAAAAACAGATAAGCTGCTTCCCAAGTACTTCCCACTGCTAGAATCAGAAGGTATTACACAATGGATGAAGAGAAGATCAAGAAAAGTCATAAGATTTCACAAATTCAAAAAAGTTACTGAACCACATGAATTCTACTATTCAGAATTACAACTATACTTCCCCTTTAGAGATGAAAGTCAACTATATCCAGACAATTCTGAACACTGTCAACAGCTCTATATAGAAGGAACAGGTTATGCCTCACCTTGACACAGTAACTGCAGCCAGAACATCTGCTCTAGAGTCCATGTCAAATATTGGAGTTGATCTTGATCCAAACAAAGAACAGGAAGATGATGAGGCAAAAGAAGAAGGTGAAATGGAGCACCCTGAATTGAAAATTAAAGACCCAACAGAACTTCTCAATGATGAAATTATCTCCAACACTGACAGAACCTTCAGAAGAATAGAAATCCAATCTGATGAAGATCTCTATGCCAAAGCTAGGACCCTGGACAAAGATCAAAGAGCAGTGTTAAACAAAGGACTTGAGTTTGCAAGGAAATACCAGAGAGCAAGAAAACGTAACAACCCATGGCCCAAACCTCCATTACTCCTTGTTCATGGAGGAGCAGGTACTGGCAAAAGCCATGTGATAGATGTGCTCTCCCACATGCTTGAAAAAGAATTTAGAACAAGCGGCGATAACCCTAATCACCCCTACATTCTGAGATTGGCTTTTACTGGAAATGCTGCCAGTGTCATCAATGGACAGACAATTCACTCTGCATTCCAACTGCCATTCAACAACAGTCATGTATCTCTTGGTGACAAGACCAGAGATCTCAGGAGAAAACAATCACAACTTGAACTTATCATCATTGATGAGATCAGCTTGGTAAATTTCAGAGACTGAATAAAATTGACATCAGCAAACCAAAGAGCCTTCCCTTTGCAATTCAATTGCTACACCACATACAAGATACCATAGAAACTCACATCAATGACATCAGAGCTGACCATGCCCTCCTATCCACTGACTAATCTGTTACAGGAAGTCTGGATGTGGATACTCAGAAAGATGACATTAATGTAAACTGATGTCATTTGAAAAAATTTAATTTGCAGACGACGTGGCAATGGTGTTGTACCTACTTTCATCAGCTTCAAATCTTAGGTGATGTCAATGAGGGACAGGGTACCAAATAACAGCTATAGCCTCAAGGAATCTTACTTATCAATCCTACGATCACAAAAATGCAGGGAAGGACTTCATATACAAACTTCAGAGTATTTCATGAATGAGACTAGATCTATTCTAATCTGTGCATTTGACTTTAATTTCTGTCAGAAATCAGAAAACACAAACATTCAGTCAAAATGTTACTTGCCAAAAACAACTGTACACCAGCACTATATCCTCCTGAAGCAACTCATAGGGATGGCAGTGTCTATATCAAGCCTACTAACGATTAGCAAGCAACTGATCTTACATTTGAATCTGCGTAGTCAAATTCTTCTACTACTCAGACCACGAGCCCATTGTTGTGACTTTGAAACATGCAATTGAGCTGATTGACTACATTTCCAAGTGAGTACCCTTTAAGGGGTATGACGCCCCTCTGATAGATTTGTGACGATTTTTGCCTTTTCTCCAAAAATGATAAAACACTCAGAAACAAACGTTATGTAATTATTGGGGCAGCGATCCAATTATTATACTAAAAAGTAAGGACTCAAACCAAGTGGTTCATTTATGATGAAAAATGAGTCAACACTAAGATGCTACCATTTTTTCATAAATGATATAAACAAGTATGAGTCACTGAAAATTTCAGTGTACTATTGGGATTCCGGCCCCTATATCTACATAACTTTCATCCAAATGTGGTACTATTTTTTGAGAAAATGCAAAAAGTCTTTAAAAAATAAGGCCACAGAGAGTGTCATCCCCCTTAAAGGAAAGATTGACACCACAATATTCTCAAAAGTTGCCATTATATGTAATGCACATCAAATTTATGTTCAGAACCTTTTAGATTGACAAAAAAATCAAAGTGACTTGTTCCATATTAACATGTAAGTCATTTACAATTTCTCTTACTATGAGCTTATTAGGTGCAGGTATTAAAATTTGCATTTTTACAGAGACACAAATGTTTAATTAAAGGAAATTAGTAACACCATTACAAACCATGTTGCTTTCCCAAATTTGTATAATACCTTTACATACGTGTATATTGATATTGGTTCTTCTTTGTTCTTATGTATAGAACACGGTGTTGTCATCTCCCAATGGTGTTTATTTTTGTTGCAGCTCGTGCCACTTTTCCAGGGTACTAATATCAAAACAACCAGTCTACTTTTTATATATGTACACACTGCATTAACGATTTTCCCAAATGACAGGACCCACATTCAAAACATGCTACCCATACCTCTCAGGCACCAATCTTTGAATTCCCGTTCCTTCTTGTCTGAATTACGCCAATAAAGTTTGATTGCCAACACGAAATGCTAATATTTTTTAATCATCTATTTTCTTTAACAGACTTTGCAGAAACAGCATCAATGCGGACATTCAAAAAATGCAAACGAAATTGAAAAATGCCACAAATCAGCAGCTTTCAAACTTTCGCAGGACAGAGTGCCCTACACCTGTTACAAACCCCAGCTTTGATTACCCCACCACGCCGGACACTCAAAATAGAGAGTCCACCACAGGAAGTAATGAAAATAAAAGAAAAAAATGGAAAAGTAGACACAGAAATATCGGCAACACTGATATCAACAAAGAAATACCTCCGGAGTTCGAGCAAAAAGGAAATCATCTGCTTTGCAACTGCCTTGACAGCAGGGAACGGGGATAAGAGGGTAAAATTTTGCACATTGTAAAAACGGAAAAAAATTTAGTTTTATTCTCCCCTCTAATTACGGAATAAAGCGCATCACAGAGGGTGCCAGATACTAAATTCATCTCGTTTAAAAAACTAATCTTTTATGTAGCATTCTTACAAGCTTTTCAAAAGTTGAGCTGTTGTGTTTTAACAATTTAAACACATCTGTTCAAGTTTGGTGTCCAGATGTCATTCGATAAGAGAGAGATCCAAGTGCCTAATTGTTTCACAATGAGGAGAATACACGTGTCACAAATGTTGATGCCTATCTAAATTTCATTGTCATCTTCATAAAAATGCTATCTTGAATGAAACTTTAAATTGGTATCATACCAACAAGGATCATTCTTTTCTAGCGAAATACTATCAGCATCATTGCTAAACCACTTATCACCTCCTTATCACCTGACATAAAAATCTTAAATGACTACATCAATTGATACTCTCATCCATATGAAAATCTATACAAATCAGATGAGGAAACATCCAATAGTGCAAACCTCATTAATACAAACTGTTAAGCGTTGGATAATACAAACTTCTTGATAAAACAAAGCAAACATTTATGAACCCATGGAGTTTATATTAAACACATTCCACTGTAATATATATAAGATCTCAACCGAAGACCCACATATTGTAAACCTGGTCATATGATAACTTCATTTTTAATTTTTACATTTCATATTTCATTTTTCTCTACAGATAGCACGATGGGATAACAAAATACCCGCAGTCCAAACAAACACAACTACACATTTACGAACATCAAAACAAGTATTTTAAACTAATTGTATGGGGGACAACAAAGAACACCACAATTACCGAAGAAAAGCCAATCGAGATACTGCAAACTAAATATCAAGAAGATGCTGAAGAAATGTGTGACAATAACACATTGACAGACATTACGTCATCTATAATCGGAGTCGGATCTATTAATATCTACAAGCCAGTGTTAAGACTGTGGGAAAAACCATGCAGACTTGAAGGAGCATACCCGACTTCGTTTTCTGTGAGAACTGTAACTTGTCACATTTTGACAAAAAGCTGCCCAAAAAGCTATACATGTATCATACAACTGGAAAGTGGGAAAAAAAAAAGTACCCCTCCACAAGGCCTATGCTAGAAGAGACCAAAGATTGACATCAAATGTACTTACTTCAGATCGAAGATAAAAAAAATATGGGTCAATGAGAGAGTAACCCCCCCCCACCAAAAAACATTGAATGCTATAAGCATCACAGTTCCCTATCATGTTCTTCATAAAAACTTTGAAAAAATAATTTAAAATTAGTGATCTTTGATTAAGTCGCTCTATTTGCCTAACTATGTTGGGGTATAACTTTTTATGATGACTATATAAAAAACAGATAGTTACAATGAACTTCCACTTTCCTTTTAATTTTTTTACTTTGATGACATCACAATGGCCATCAAGTTTATCGAAAAGGATATTTTTTGAAAAAAAAAATGCAACCACCCATCAAATTTCATACTTTGCAAAGCATAATAAGCATTAATATTATCCTAAAAAAACCTATTAGCTTTTGAGGATAGCGCTTTTGTTTTGAGTTTATAGGCCTTGTTTTTACAAATGTTTACAAAGTGCCCTCTATTTTTGATTTTTTTTAAACATTGACTATAACTGGAAAACAAAAGCAGCTATTCCCAAATGCAAATTATGGTGAATATCTATAAAAATCATATTAAAAGGTTTCCTGTATCATATCTTTAGTAATACCGTAGCTGTTTATATTTACTTCATACTGTAACTGCGTACATGTGGAACTGTTATTTTGTGAAAATTTCATGAACAATCTTGCAACCCAAGGTTTTTTCAAATCAAAATTGTATGAGGATTCCAAAAATCATGGGTGTCGCTCACTTTGTTAAATGTGTTTTGGATGAATTCCTAAGGGGGCAAGGTTTACAACACTGGTTATATATGGGCAAAATATAAAAGGGAGCAAAATGTGTTTTAAAAGTATACCATCATGGTTTCAGTACCTTTCGGACTTACAACATGGTAAGTTTCCCTACCTGAGTGTTATAGTACAAGAGTTACAAGGTAAAACGGATTCAAGGTCACACTGTGGTAAAATTTCCAGATTCATCGGTTTGTTCTAAAACGGTGCCAAATTGTTCGTCTTACTGATACAGAAGCCGAAAATATAAAGTTCGCGTTGTCAATGACGTTTGATAATAATTAAAGAGTGCAAATATGGCCTTTGTCCCTAACACAGGGTCTCTTGAGACCCCAGTCATATCTCTAGAATTCTACTTTTGACAGGTAACACAAATCTATATACATTTCTTATTTAGAGTAATGAAACCCAATGAACGATGTAAAACCAGTTTCAACAAATCGGAACCATTCTATAAATAATACCCCTTGAACTTTCTTGAGCCTTTGTACTAACAATAGTTTCGTAAAATTGGCAAACTATAACCTTTTAGAAACCTTATGAGCATCCAAACAGACTGGTATAAATTTTAAACAATTTAAACACTTTTAGTGTGTTACCCCTGTATACAAATTTTGCCCCCTTATCAACACCCAATACAACACATTTTTTACAAAATGGGCACCATGATTTTCAGATTCTCCATGAAATTCTGTATTGGAAAACACATTGTGTCAAATTGTATATGAAAAAAACTAAACCAAAACTCCATTACATTTCCCCATGTAACTAATAACATGTAACTTTGAAACCGTGAGTTTTTTTTCTCAATTTGTTTTCAAAGGCCCCTTGTTACACCGTGTAATGTACTAATTTCGTGTAATGTAATAACCGACGCGAATGTAATAATTTTGACGTGTTATGTAATAAAACGCGTAATTTAAATAAAAATTGACGCGTAATGTACAAAAACAATTGACGCGTATGTAATAAACATTTTCGTGTAATGTAATAAAAAAATTGACGCGTAATGTATAAAAATAAACGCGTTATGTAATAAAACATGGCATTTTGTATGTATAGTTTAATTAGCAGGGCCTAGTGACTCCTGAGATGATTGCGATTTTGGTTTGTGTGTGGTTGTGAGGGTCTGTTTGTGTGTAGGCGTGTTTTTGTGTGTGCGGGGTGTCCGTCGAGTCTGCGCCGCGCATGTGTGTGTGCGTCCGTCGGTTCGTCCGCTTGTCTGTCCGTCAGTATTGACTCGAATTTATTCTTGACCTTAATCTTGGTGGGTGTCTTCCGGCTCTGTGTATTTAGGTCTATTTTTGGTTTACCAAGGAATACCGCCCCTGAGTCCGTTGGGTGCCTTGATCCTTATCAACCATTTTCAACCTTTGATTTTTAGATGTTAACTTAAGGGATGGCTGTGCTGGGCGACCCCCCCCCCCCCACGGCCCCACCCCCTGTTGTTTGGGGATGGGAAAGTGACAAACCGGGGGGGGTGCCATAACTAGCCCGCACTCGCATTGTCTTAAAACAACGGGCTAAGTGTCCTTTTCCCCAGGTCCTTTGCCTTGGCTTAACTAGGTGCTGAAACATAATCACACGTATCTTATAATATAACTGTCGCAGCGGTGTTATGGTTGGGGGAGGGCATTGCGCCCATATGTAACCCCTGGTATTATGGTTAGGGCTTAGCAGTGACGTA